>CAIGRF010035980.1:26135-44746 GCA_903798235.1 Fraxinus ornus | reverse complement strand
ATTGTTATTCACAAAATAATGGGCAAAATGCAAAATGAATTATATGATGAATATAATGGATGTCGCTGATAAAATGACGATAATTTTGAAACTGAATGAATTCGGAATTACCGGAACTGGAATCAACCGAGCGGATTGGAGTCGTGGGGGAAGAGTTTTAGAGAGAGGGTAATTGGAGATATTTGTGTGGAGAGAGAGAGAGAGAGAGAGAGAGAGAGAGAGAGAGAGAGAGGGGAATTGGATTATTATGGAAGTTAAGATAATGGAGATTTGAATCACGATAATTAAGGGAGTGGAGATTTCATCAGTTATTACACATATCGTTTAATTATTAAACAATAATTAAATTAATACCTGAAGTCTGAATAAAAAACTTCCAAACTTGACTTTTGCACTGTCATCTTCAAAAGCCTGGAATTATGTAATTTCCACTAAAAAGTCAATAGCATATCCCAACTGGACGGACCGAACTATGGCAAACAAGAAACGAGCCCAAACTGCGGCCTAGTTGTGGTTTGCAAACACCTATTAACTGCGATCAACTCCGAACTTTCCACAAAGTTGTAATTTGGTTCCCAATCACGTTGTCCAATTTTGGTCTTTTTCGTTCTAATCTTTAGTTTTGATGTTGTGACTTTCAAAAGATTCTACATCGGTCCCCAAAACTTCATAATTATTCAAAATGGCCTGTCTCAAATTTCAAAAGTGTGCAAATTAGTTCCTTAACTTTTCAAAAGTTAAATTTCACCCCCCAAAACTTGTGAATTTCCTCCAATTGACGCGCAATTTGATTTGTCTTTAATTGCTTCGAACTAACACCAATTAAGCTCATAATCATCTTTTTTTTTTTGGCTCCAAATGCATTCAAGTCCAGGTTTTACCTATAATTAATAAAATTACACTACTTTAGGTAAAGTCAACTATGTGCCTGCTTTATTTCTTTACATTATATATAAAATTCCAAGAAATTGAAAAATTCAAGATTTGTGGTTGTGTGCTACTCAGTTGAATAGTCTTGCCAACTAATGGTGATTTTGTGTTTGAATCTAATCTTTATTTATGATATGTTATCAGATGATGGTACTTAGTGCTCAATTTGTTATAAATTACTAATCCATACGAGATCCAGCTATTGAACATATAGCCACTTTTAATTTTATTGAAGTTTGAAAATTGTTGTATCATATGATGGATTTTTGAGTCAGTAGATCTATGTTGTAAGTCATTCTAAATCTCTATGATGAAATACATCAATCACTTAACCAATGTGCGAGAATAGCTTGGGATGATTGAAATAATAGAGGGATTAGTTGGATATGTATTGATTCCTACGTGAATTATACGTGTGTGGAGTGGTTTTGGCTAACAAACGAAATCTATGTATTGAATCTATGCTAAAGATCTAATCCCAAGTATTCCTTTCTAAAAGGGAAAAATTTGCATCTAATCCCAACTATTTGTCCCACAAGAAAAATGCTGCAACTTTGTGAAGCTACCATCTAAAAGGTCCCGATAGGACATCAAATAAATATTTCGAAAGAGAAAAAGAAAACAAGTTTTAAATAGGGGTAAAAGCATGTACATGAAACAAGAGATGGACTGCAAGCCTAACTAAGAATTGGACGCTAAATGTGGAGATTTAGCCTCTGTTTGGTCCAGACTAAAATCTGATTTTAATCCAAGTCAAAGTCAAACAATCAATATTAATCACGTCTTTCATGGGTCTTACAACTTTTCAACTACACATTTCAAAAACTGTTATCACAGTCTACTAAAAATCTAATTTTAATTGCTTATATTCATATTCAAATAAATATTTCGAAAGAGAAAAAGAAAACAAGTTTTAAATAGGGGTAAAAGCATGTACATGAAACAAGAGATGGACTGCAAGCCTAACTAAGAATTGGACGCTAAATGTGGAGATTTAGCCTCTGTTTGGTCCGGACTAAAATCTGATTTTAATCAAAGTTAAAGTCAAACAATCAATATTAATCACATCTTTCATGGGTCTTACAACTTTTCAACTACACATTTCAAAAACTGTTATCACAGTCTACTAAAAATCTAATTTTAATTCCCACTAAATACCCTCTTAGATTATTAGTGAGTTTGAATTGCTTGGTGAAAGCTTGAAGGCTGAGACGCTCAAAATAAAGGAGATGGTAAGTAATGAGTGAATTGAAAGCAAAGTTTAGAAATAATACCATGGGACAGAGAATAAACATCAAGTTTGAGGGTGTGTACTTCGTATAAGAGGAAAATGATAAGATTTGACCATTGACGGGTGGGACTGAACCAACTTGAAAATTGATTCTTCTTTGCAATTTTGACCGGACTTGAATGATAACCGAAGTTGAATATTCACAAGGTGGAGTATATGATGAGTTAAATTCTTTTTGATGTCATTACTTATTTAGGCTCTTAAATCTTCTTAATATTCGATTGTTTGGGCAAACTTCTACTGATATTAGTGTATATTTTGTGATTATAGGTCAAACCTCAAATTTGAAAATGTTTGACGTAAAATGATGGAAGTTTAGATATAAAATAACCAAAAGAAGCAAAACAAGAAATTCACATGAGGAGCATGCGAGGAAATAGATCATAAAAATTTGTGCAAAGGGTTTCACAAAACAAATTAAGTTCAATGCAAAAACTCGATTGCAATTCGAACTTGTGGATCTAAAGGTATGCACGTTTGCAATTTAAGAATCAAAACTGCCATTTTTAGACGATTAGGGACCAAGCTGCACAACTTGGATAATTGTGGAGTGCAGCCACCGTAAGCTTAATGGCTACCTCAAGCAGTTTTGGTGCAAAGTTGCACCTATTTGCCACAGTTGGCCATCTCAATGCATACGGCGGCCGCTTCGACTCTGTTTATGATCGAGACTCTAAGGCCCGTTTGGTACCGATTAAAATTAAAAATATAGTCGTTATTGTGTCTCACTCGTCTAATAAAAGTCAACAATAACGGCTAGTTTTTCAATTTTAATAACGGGCTCTAAATTTTAATGTCAAAATTCGAGGAAACTTTGGGTAATTCAATGTCACGACTTTCAAGGCATATCATTCAAGATCCATATAATGAGCAAACCTAGGTCGAACATAGGAGAGATGTTATACCACACAAAAGAAAATAATTCATATCAAAATTTATCAAACTCTTGGGAGCAAAATTACAAAAAATTATTGGAGGATGATTTTGGAGAGAAAGAAGATGGAAAAGTATTTAATTTAAATTCTTGTGGGTTGATCGTTTGTTAGTAAATTACTTTGACATTCTGTTATTTGGTGAATTTTAGGATTATGTTTTAGGATTTGTGATTATTATCAAGAGATAAACCATGTTCCTAGCTCAAATAACAAGCAACACTAAGTCATATAGGATAGGGAGATACGTCTATTCTTAGTCTAAACTTAATTTATATTCTAGATTTTTATGTCGTTATTTATTCGCATTATTCATAGTCGTAGATAAAAATCGGATTAAGTTAACCTCAAAGCGAAAATTAACACATAAGGAATGTGAATTGTCAATATATAAGTAGAATGGTGGATTCACGATTCCTAGTGTTTTTTGTGACTTGATTAAATATCGGGATTTGTTTGCTTAATTTTAATTGCTTATATTCATANGTTCCTAGCTCAAATAACAAGCAACACTAAGTCATATAGGATAGGGAGATACGTCTATTCTTAGTCTAAACTTAATTTATATTCTAGATTTTTATGTCGTTATTTATTCGCATTATTCATAGTCGTAGATAAAAATCGGATTAAGTTAACCTCAAAGCGAAAATTAACACATAAGGAATGTGAATTGTCAATATATAAGTAGAATGGTGGATTCACGATTCCTAGTGTTTTTTGTGACTTGATTAAATATCGGGATTTGTTTGCTTAATTTTAATTGCTTATATTCATAGATAATTAGATGTAACAAGAAGACCTACTTCCAATAATTAATTTTGCATGTTTCAAACAAGAGCTAATAGTTGATTAATTTTAATAAGTAGACAATCTTTCCTCAAGAAAATGTTATTTATCATTATATTATTTGTATACGATATTGTTCACTTACGGAATGAAAATCGAGAGCATCATGCACAAGCAAACACCACACTACGATGTTAAGCTGGAGATGAAATATATAGAAATCAATGCAACACAAACTAGGATGCAAAAATGGGTTGTTGCCAACATGGCCAAGAAAGTGTTCACCTCAAATAATACTACGTTTCACATTCTACTAAGACGTAAGAAAGACGCTCAACGCGAAACACGAATTTTCTAAAATTTCTAGAGACACCAAAAATATTTCAATCATTCTATCGTGGGCTCTAATCGTTCCACTCTAGTTCACAAACATAAATTTCACTCGCCTTATTTAAATTCTCATAATTTTTCTTAGCACTCGTAGTAACTAACTTGACCTTTTGATTTAAATCCGTCACCGAACTTGCAATTAAATGTGGGTGAGGGTCTGTTTGGGTCGATTTTAGACCCAACTCGAAATCAAAATTGACAAAGTCAGTTTAAACTTGTGCACAAATTAGAGTAAAAATAAATAAATTTGGCTTGCTCGTCAAGATATAAATTACCAGTATAGTGTGAGAGAAGAAATTAGCCATGTTTTGAAAATCGAACCTATCATTAACTCGGAGAACGAAAAGGGTCAAGAATAAAAATGTCGAACTGAGATTGAAAATGATAAAAACTAAAATGAGTCAAAAGATAAAAGGCCAAGTAACTTTTTAAACCTAGAAAGCCATCTAAGAGGCAAACTCAGAAGTAGTGGTGTGCCTTTCTTCTTCTATTTTTTTCGGCAGCTTCTTCTTCTCATTTTTCTAGCAGCGACTTCTTTTCATTTTTCCAGTGACTTCTTCTACATATATATATATATGTGCATACAAATTGGTGGATGGACTTTTCACGAGTGAATTGCCTATTTAGTCATTGAACTTTCAGTCATGTTTCCATGGAGTCACTGAACTTTCAAAATCACCCAAATCATCACTGAATTTTACAAAATATTTCCACAAGATCACTAAACTTTAAAAATCACCTCATTCATCACTGAACTTTACAAAATGTTTCCCAGTGGTCACTAATTCAATGATCTCCTAAGAAAACTTTTGTAAAGTTTAATGATCCCGTAGAAACATTTTGCAAAGTTCAGTGATGAATGAGATGATTTTTAAAGTTCAGTAACCTCGTGAAAATATTTTACAAAGTTCAGTAATGATTTAGGTGATTTTGAAAGTTCAGTGACCCCTTGAAAGTATGGCTGAAAGTTCAGTGATCAAATAGACAATTCACTCGACTTTTCACATAACTTGGACAAGTAAGGAAAGTTCATTTGCAGAGCTTTTATGTATGCTTCTTTCTTTTTTTGGCAAGGTAGCCGAAAAACTCGTTAAAATCGTATTCAGTTCACCGGTTTCTGGTCGAATGGGATATTTTATCGAAGATTACCGGATATTTCGAATACAACCGAACCAATCGTCATATCGATTCATGGGTTTTCTGATCGAACAGATTAGTTCAGTTCGATTTTCAAAACATTGGAAATTAATGTAAGTTTTGATTTTTACCTATCATTTTTTTAAAATTTCGATTTATGTTTAAAATGATTAAATCTTTAAAATATTCATTTTACAACGGGTTGGATTGGATCGAGTTGAATACAAAACCCGCAAGTCGAATTGACGAGACTAATTTATAACTTAAATTACCCAAAACCGACTTGAGTCGATTTGATCGGTTTAGCTGTTAGTTTGCTCATCCTGACTTTCAATAGTAATTGAACTTTTAGAGTTCACAATAAAACTCAAAAAGAAATTTTTTATTCACATTTTCCTGTAAAAGTTAGAAGAAAGAATCCAACTCAAATCAAATTTTGTTGGGAAAAATTAATAACTATAACCGCACGTTTGAAGCACATTCGGCTAAAGAATGTATTTTCCTTTCACATCAGGTGGGCCCCATTGTTGCCAAGTGTGGTCAAAAGTTACTGACAATATATGTAAAATTACTAAATCGCCCTTATGAAGTGTTGAAATTGGCAGATAAAGCTGCCATAGTTCTACCATTTTAATTGACTTGGTCAAACCATTATTTTGTTCACTTCTTGCCCTTTTCATCACATTTCTTCATTCCATTTTGACAAATTGTTCTGTACAGTTATGACGGAAATAACTTTTGCCATTACCAACAAATTTTTTTTCCCTCAAATGTGCACCGTCCACAATGTTTGCAAAAAAATATTTTTTTGACGTTAACTTCACCCTACATGCATATTAATTTGCGACCATACAACGACTATAACGTCAATGTTGTTGTGCTAAGTAGTCGCGAAATCTATCACAATCACTGCATTGCATTTCGTCTTCAGCGTCAAGTAGATCAACTTCGACTTCACAGTCGTTCGTCTCTGCTCTCACAAACGCTCATCTATTACTCCAGAACGACGGAAAAAAATTATGAATACACATCGTTGCAAAGATAACTGCAACTTGTGTTTTAAATGAATAGCTGGCATACGATCAAGAATTTTCCATCTTTGCTTCCAAACGTCAAAGATACGTTCAATTACGTTCCTACATGAAGAGTGTTTGTAGTTAAATCGCTCCCGAGCATTCCGAAACCTTCGACGATGTCTCGTTCCGTCGTTGTGAAACTCTTGAAAATGGTACAACATATATGATCACTTATATGGGGACATATATCCCGATCGATGTGCAAAAGCAGAGTCAACCAAATAATACTTACCCGAGACTGGTACCAGAAAGTGAATATCTGGATTGTATATAGCATGAGCCAGAATTCGTGAGTCGTACGTATTCCCTATAGTCTCAGCAAGTACGAACGTGAAATATAAATTGAAATCACATGCGGCCAACACATTTTGAGTCGATACCCCTTTATTACCTATGAAATTGACACGCTCATGACACAGTAGCACAACTTTCACGTGTGTTCCATCAATAGCACCAATGCAATCCTGAAATAGAGGATGTTTATCTGGGTCCGGACGGTGTGGGAACTCCCCGTCGTTATACGATTGACTGGGTTTAATAAGACGTGCTGATAATGCAACAACTGCAAGTAATATATCTTTAAAGTAACGACATACCGTTTGCAACGAGTGATTAAATAGCTTTGTCACCTGACGATAACTCTTTCCATGTGCTAATATGCACAAGAATATAACTACTTTCTCATAGATATCTACCTGCTGGCTGCTGCATAAACCATTTTCGTCACGTAGAATATGTGCAAACTGTCGCAGAACCGACGAGTACATTCGGAATTCTTGAAAGCACATCTGCGCGTTTTCTCCCATTGCTTCCTTCATGAACATGTACCCATTTCTCGCAAAAGAAAACCTTCAAATTCGACATCACTGTTTGTGATAATAATGTCTCGCGTCACTGTATGCGACCCGACAATACGTAACCCAATTCGTCCCGTCATCTGCCAACTGATTAAAAAATTCATCATCTTCTATTCTTTCTTCCTCATCTGATCCCCGATAGAAGGACACAACTGAAGTTTAGATCTTCCATTCCTACACTGATGTGTAAGAAACAAGAAGAAAAGCTTATGTAGCAAGTAAATCTCTGCGTGGCAATAATGTAAAAGAAGTCTATACTTGTGAGTGCATGTATGATAATTCCTTCGTGAAACCTTCTCATTTATAGAGAAGTGAGGTGTGTTGTAAGAATTGTTATTTGAACCACATGTGAACGTACCTTGTATCAAATTGCCCAAAAAGAAAAAAACAAAATAATTTTTTATGCTTGCTCAAGTGTCTACCTTTTTTCCAGCTACATCTTACAGATTCTTGAAATAAAGTAGCCAAAACCATAATTATACACACAACACAACAAAGCAGTCTGAGTTACGTTAAAAGAAAAACAAGAAACAGTAGTCAAGTACATGGGTAAGTGTATGGGGAACATGACGGTATCACAGGTGAAATTAAGAAAAAGTAACACATCAACAGTACTGTAAATAATAGAATACATAATGGACTTATTTTTTTCATTCATTAAACTGCCACTCAATCCACTCAAATTTCTCGTCAGCATCGCTCATCACGGCTAGCATATCCCGGTATCGCTTCTGTGCTAGAAGCATGCATGCAAAGAAGTACAATGGTATTCGGCGCTGCAGTCGTCCTACGACAAGCAACTCCTCGATGCAAGCCGCTCCAGCATTCTCCATCGACGTCGTGAGGGAATTAAGCTTCGCTGCAACAGCCTCGACGGCACTGGTTGCACGCTCAACGGAGAAGGACAACTCACGAGCAGAAAATTTCTTTTTTCTTTCCCTTTTTCGAAGTGCCGACGAACTTCCTTTTGTCACCGCTACGGCCTGTACAAGGGTTTCTGCTTGAGTTGCACATGTCATTATGTTCCTCATCGCTCGAAGCAGTTTTCTCCCTATCCAGAGGGATTGCATCCCTACTGTCGTCAAATTCACTATCATCCTCCAATGATAGGCCCGTGCGGCACAGTGTCGTCGGCGTCATTGCATACTTGTCACTATCGCCAAAAAGCTGCTGGTAGCGGATGTAGATCTCGCTGACATCTTTATCTTTAAAGTCTTTGTACTCCTTATTCTCCTACAACGACGGTGTCCAAAAATTTAACCACATGGATGTAAATGATCTTACATGTTCAGAAGGAGATAACCAATAGGTACGAATGAATGTGGTCAAGTGAACAAATGTTTTCGTGATATACCTTGATTTTTCGTACCCACCATTCGTCCGATGCAACAATATGGCATGTCGATTGGTTATATTCTACACCCATACATGATAGAAGCTTGGTGAGTCATTTGTGGTCTCGACACATTGCATTCCAATGGTTACGAAGTTGTTATTTGCTTCGATTATGTCTGAAGATGGAGTTGAACAACGTAATAACGCGTTCCCAGTCGAACTTTATGAAACACTTACCATGTCGATGACCTTCAGCAATCGCGGTTTCACATGCAATCATAAATATTCTCCTTTCGGCAGGTTTCCATTTGGCATACTTTTTGGAGCGACAGCCGTGAGAACTAGAGGAACCAGGACCGCCCATGCCAATGATCTTCGGGAATTATAATAATGGAGTTGGAGGTTGGTTACGAAATGAAAACTACTTAGCATGATCAACTGTCTTACCTCGTTTGGGTTCCCAGCCATGGTATCATGTGGAATACAGTCTGCCATATAAGAAAGCGTAACCACATTGGAAACATAAAGAGTAGGCCGTTTACATTGTTATCCCGCAAAAAAAAAAACTAAAATCACACTTCTCACCACAAACGCAGACAAAACAATGGCAGTACAATATCATGGACAACAAAGTTGCCAAATTACATGTCAAAATTCCCGAAATGGTGAACACAGAAGCCCAAAGACAACTTGAAATCATGACACAAAGATGATGCCAACAGTTTATCCAAAAATATGGCTATTCTAAGAATGGATGGCACAATGATCCACACATTAACCGCCATCTATTCCCATAATGCACAGAATGCCCATAAACTTACCCGGAGATGGAAGGATTGTTGTCTATTACTAGGCGGAAAAGGTGAACATCGAAGCACGACGCCAGTCGTCGTGTACCCTGCAGTTACGGCGTGGTTCGGTGAGATGCGATGAGACCACGTGAATCAAGTTCCGTCCTGGCACATATGCATACGACTCTGGTGGCGGGACAGTGTCTTCTCCAGTGATTTGCGTTCTCAGGTTTCAGGTGGGGAGGGCAAATTTCACTAATTTTGGCCGGAAGGGAACAACAACAGAGGTAGACGTGAACGCTGTGGGTCGGTGGTTTGTCGAGATGTTCCAAAGAATGAATTGGGAAAGTGAGTTTCTTCCATAAATGAATGAGGGCATTATGGTCATTGAGTCAACCTGCATAGCTCAGATTTGCACAATATTTGTCAGGCATCTTACTGTAGCAACGTTCAAAAATTTTCTACATTTTTGGCCGAAATTGGAATCAAACGGGCGTTGAATGTTTTAAAATACAATTTTAAAGATAACAAACTTGTGAAAAGATTTCAAAGATCATGTGATCATATTTTGTAACTTGTGATAAAATATTGTGACATGTAATAATTTAATTAAACAGATTTCAATTAACAATAAAACAATTCATGATTGCGATCATGTATTAGTTATAAATCACACAATATCACAATTTACGGATCACGATAACATATTTAGTCAAAAATCACATATTTAATAAGTCTCAAATTACCAAATTAACTAGCCACATTCCCCTCCCCACCCCTTCTCTCTCATTCCCAATTACAGTTACTTGTAGTTTTTAACTACTAATTTCTCCGTCGTCCCATCTCCGACAACCACCACGCCATCGCCCAATTTACACAGTTTTTCACAATTAAACCATTGTCTCCAACAATTAATTGGCCATAGTCATTATTCCTCTTGTTACCCTTATATAATATTACTGCATAATATTTAGTTTTCTTTTTTTATACATTTCCTTTTTGTTTACTTTTCTTGTAATATATAAACTATGTATTTCATTAAAAACCCTATTTTTCTACAACTCAATATATTACGGATTTTTCTTTTCTCTTTCTTCTCCTCCTCTTCTATTTGAATTAATTCACTAAATTGGTTCAATGTAGCTCATGTTATTAACATGGTATCGGAACCTATAGTTGAGTGAAACTTGTGAAATTTCTGATTGTAATAAGATGGAAATCCAAGCAGAAACTAGGCAGAATTGGAATTGGAGGCAAATTGGACTTCTGACAATTGGAATTGGAATGGAACAAAATAACTGAAATTGATTGTTATTTAAGGAGATACACGCATGCATAAAAAAGAGGGGGACTAGACAGAAAAAAACAAGAAGACGGCAGACAAAAGAGACATGGTCGAAATTGAAAAAAAAAAGAAACATATAAAAAAAGGAATCTAAATATTACGCAATAATATTTTTTGGGGATCGAAGTTGCTTCTTCTCCTAAAGGTTACATTCTCTCTCAGTTTAAGTATGCTATGGATGTTATTGAGCGTGTTCGACTTACTGATACTAAAACTACTGATACTCCTCTTGAGTCCAACGCTTGATATTCACACTCGATGGTGTACCCTTGACTGATCTCACTTTATATCGCACCATTGTTAGATGTCTGGTTTATCTTACCATCATACGTTCCAATATTGCTTGTGCAATTCACATTGTTCGTCAGTTTGTTTTGGCTCCTACTACAATTCATTGGGTAGCTGCTCATATTTTGCGCTATCTTCGTGGTACTTGTTTTCAGAGTCTTTTATTTCCATCGACCTCCTCTTTAGTTCTTCATGTCTACTCTAATACTAATTGGGCCAGTAACCTCACGGATTGCAAGTCCAATACTGGTTTTTATATATTTTTGGGTGATTCTCTTATCTATTGAAAGAGTAAGAAACAGACTCTTATTTCTTGTTTCTCTACTGAGGCAGAGTATCGTGCTTTGACATCCACTATCACTGAGATTGTCTAGTTGCATTCGTTACTTGCAAACATAAGTTTTTCTTCTTCCTCTCCAACCCATATGTATTGTGATAATAGAAGTGTTATTCAGAATTCTCACAACTCTGTGTTCCATGAGCACACGAAGCATATTGAGATTGACTGTCATCTGATTCGCCATCATATGTAGACTGGCACCATTTCTCTACCTTTTGTTTCTTCATCATTACAGCTCACTGGCTTCTTCACGAAGTTTCATCCAGTTCATCGTTTTCACTTCTTGCTTGACAAACTCTCGCTGCTTTTTGTTGTAGCATCGTGAGTTTGAGAAGGGTGTTAGCCTTATATAATATTATTGAATAATATTTAGTTATCTTCTTTTATAGGTTTTCTTTTTATTTACTTTTCTTGTAATATATAAACTTGTGTATTCATTAAAAAACCTAATTTTTCATGGCTAAATATATTATTGATTTTTCATCTCTTTTTCTTCTTCTTCTTCTTCTCTTCTCTTTTACTTGAATTGATTCGCTATATTGGTTCGAGGTAGCTCATATTGTTAACATCTCTCACCCTACTTCACCCCAATCCAACTCTACACATCTCTGACTTGTAAGTGTTATGCCCTAGACCCAATCGATTTAGGTTGTAAACACTTTAATATGTTTAATGCATTTTTTTTTGGCATGATCTATTATTTACTTAAAATGCTTTTCTAATGAATTATATTAAATAATAGAGTCCGTAGATTTAAGTCATTGTAATTTTGTAATCGCAAGGAGTTGTGATTGTGAGATACGAATTACAATATGACTGAATCTTAAATTATCCGTGGTCGTAAGTAATAACGGGATACGGATATCGTTATTACGGATAGACCATCACGTGTGGCATTTCTTACTTGAGAAGTAAGTAGCTGATCTCACGAGCTAAAGTGTGGTGACACTTAAATGAACACGTGGATGTTTTGTTATAGAACAAAACATTGGAGACCCGCTGAGAGATTCCACATGGATAACTATCTGAGTGTCAGTGGTTAATCTCTAATGTTCGTTAGTGGAATTGGTCTTTTGACTTGAGGTCATCATAGTGCCTTATATGAGGACAGTCATACTTTGGTGGTGTTGGATGTTGCTCTGTCAAGGGTTGCTAATACGACATCGTTCGGGTATGTCAAGAATCATATGAAGGTTGTGAATGATCAACAGAGGATTCGTCACTCTTAGATAGTAAGAGATTATGATCTACATTTCATCCAGTTAAGTTGATAATAAAATCCTTGGCCGAGGTAAACTCATAAGTCGGAAAAGAGTTTTCGACTTACATTGACTTAACAGTAGGATAAAAGATATGATCGATAATTGAGATTGACACACTTCCATATCTCATAATTGATCGGATCATAATGACGGAAAGATTATAGTTTCACGGTAAACGAACAAGTTTGGTTTTGCCATACCACATGACATTTCCCGTCACATGTATTGCCCTGACACATTGCTAGATGTCAATCCGGGACGACGAATGTGAATTGATGGTAAATTAAAAAGGGGTATTTTAATTTATCAATTTTGATTAGATCAAAATAATAATTCATGTCGTTAGGCATCGTGATTGGGAACCTAATGGGTCACACACAAAAGAGAACCAGAAGAATGTGATTTGCCAATTAATTAATCGACAAACGTTGGATGATTAATTAACTGGATTGATTATTAGTAATCCCAAATTAATTAATTGGATTAATTAATGGACCGAATTTAATTAATTTGATTAATTAAATTATAGGACCGGGTTTAGTTTAAGAAAAGGGCCGAGCCCACTTAGACTTAATACTAATAGATCATTAGGGTTTGAAAACATTAAGGGTTTTTCATTATCATTCTTGCTAGCACAAGAAAAGAAACCCTAGCCACCATTCTTGTTCTCTGTGTGGATCACCATTGGAGGCTGGACAATTGGACAGCTTGGATTGCAGTTCGTGATCGTTCAAGTTCAAGGAATTCATCAAGCTTGGATTGCAGTTCGTGATCGTTCAAGTTCAAGGAATCTGTGAAATTCATCAAAGTAAAATATTCTATCACAGTTTTTATCTAAACACAAATCGAATCCTTTGTATGGGATTCGAAAATTGATTTATTCCGCTGTGCATGTATAAGTAGATTCCCAACATGACTTTCATATCTTCTAGTCATCAGACCATCATCAACTATAGCTCCATCATCAGGCAAACTTCAGATCTACAATCGCCATTCTTGTAGTGCTATAGCCAACAGCAGTGTCATTGCCACTGCAGCGTTGTCTTCGTGAAGTAATCGTACGTTCGCGTTATTTGCATCTTCGAAGGTAAAATCCTCTGAAGACAACACGATGACCAACTTTGTTAGGTAGGCTTTAAGGTGGAGTGGGTTGAGAGAGACATAAAGTGTGTGTGTGTGTGTGTAGAGGGAGAGTCATGCGATAGAAAATATATTGGCAATGGGGTATATATACATATGTATCTTTACATTAAAAAAATAATTAAGACCTACTCATTGAAAAAAAACAATTACAATCTGATTTTTGAAATGGAAACTTTTAAAATAGAATTTGAGGTAATTTTCCCATTTTTGTTTAGCTCGTCTGTCTCGCGCTGTGTATTTTCCGGGTTGGGCACATACATGTTGTGGGCTTGACACCCACTTCACAGCCCATATTTTGCTGCAACAATATTTTGAGCCTTATCTTATTCCAAATGGATAGAAATATATAGGCTATCATCACGAAATCTTCACTCTATAGTTCGCAACAATGGCTGTTGCCCTCTCCAATGTCAAAATCCTCTCAGTTCACTCCCATGAATTCGACCACCCCACCACCACCATGTCTGCTTCTCTCTCCTTCAATCCACCCACTGCAAGAAAGCCCACTTTCTTTACTTCCGCCAAAACTTTCTCGGTTTACCCTCTTGTGCTACAGTGTAGCAGGGAGTCTAATAATGGGCACTTCTTGAAATCACTTGGGGTGGCGGCTTTGGCAACTGAAGCTGAGGTGGCGGAGGAGGTCGTGGAACAGCAGGAAACTAATGGTGGAGGTGTTGCTGTTGCTACAAAGCCCAAGAAAGGCAAGGCTGCATTGCCTTTGAAGAGGGACAGAGTATGTTTTATAAAGAATTTTTTTTTTTTAATTATGTGTTTTTGGGAGATTATATATGGCCTATGGGCTTTGCTTGATTTTCCTATTCTTGTTTCTGCTTTAAAAATTTTATTATTAAGGCTTCTAATTTGTGTATGCCCAGTGATTTATATGAATAAGTTCTGCTTACTCTTTTTCCCTTTTATGGCTTGTTCCTGAAGCTCAATGTTAATTACTGCCGTTATTTGCATCTAATGACCGTATGGACATGACGGGGTTCTCTTGATGCTGTAGTTTCTTGCTCTTGTTCCAAAATTTTACTGTCAAGAGAAATATTTCTATGTTTTTGGTTGTATTGAGTGGTTATACTTGTACGACTGGGGATTTGTCAATTTAGTGTATAATTTCTTTTGTTTGCCAAATATCTTAGAAAACGGTATAACATATCTCTACTTTTAATCATCATTCTCCTCCCTCACAAAAAGAAAAAAGGGATAAACCCACTCCCAACTCATGAACAGACAAAATATAAGGCCTGCTTGGGCGTTCCAGAGTACTGGTTATGAGCGATTTTTAAAGTGCCATTTCTGAACATTTGTGAGCGAATTGGTTATGAGTGGTTTTAATAGCGGTTTTTAGGCGTTCCAGAGTACTGGTTATGAGCGATTTTTAAAGTACCATTTCTGAACATTTGTGAGCGAATTGGTTATGAGTGGTTTTAATAGCGGTTTTTAAAACAGTCCAACCAATGCTCTGAAGTTTATTATCCACCGATTCTGAAAGCTTTTTAAAAAAGTGAAGTTACATATATACCCGTTAGTGAGATTTTGAGTTTTTGGTTTGTTGTATGAAATTGTTTACTTATAAGTTATATTTTACTTATGTTAGTACTTCTTAGTTATATATAAACTTTATAATTATAAGTTAATTTTGTAACTTCTAAATAATTTTTACACAAGTGAATTTTTTACATTTAAATAACTTTTTGTATTTTACAAGTGGTTTTTTGTCTTATTAGTAAGATTTTTACACAAAGTTGATTTTTATCTTGTAAATAATATTTTACTTATAAGTAATTTTTTAATTATATTTTAATTTTTTTGCTTATGAATAATTTTTTTAGTTAGTATATTTTTATTTATAATTTAATATTAAACAAAATATGTTTGTTGAAAATAATAATTTTATAAAAGGTAAAATTAGAAGAAAATTTGAGAAACGGCCAAAAACCGTCGATTTGGTAGGTTGAGAAAACCTGTTAAAATTACACTATACCATTTATGGGTGATTTTTAAACCATCCAAAACAGGTCCTCAAAAATCCTGCAACACCGGTTCTTCTAGCCCCCATAAACGGTGCCCATTTATACAGATATGGTAGAGGGGCCCATTCCCAAAACTAGTCAAAACCGGTGAAAATAAAACTCCCAAGCAGTCTATATTTGCTTGATTTCCTTTTAGTTTCTTGGATCTGAAAGGTTTAAAAACTTTAAATTGGGCTGCTGCATTCAACAACAGAATAAACTAACTATAATATTCCGGTTGCTTATTGCTTAGGTTTCTCTTCAGTAGCCTAGAATCACATACATGTTTCTTGTCATATAACTCCATATTCTTGTATTGATATAGTTAGATGCTTCATTTGAAGTGTTGATTTTATGCTTAGATTTGTGAGGTAGAGTATGCTCATATAGACTTCTCTGCTTGCTATATATCACCCAAAATGACAATTTTCTCTTTAGTTAATTTTTTCTTTTGCTTACGATCCTGAAATTGAACTTTTTGAAAAAATATTTCCCTTGCCTCCAGGAAAAGCATAACAAAATGGTCTTGTTTTACGTAAGACTTCTAAAACTCCATTGTTTAGAGGTCAATTTGTTTACTGGATTCNTTCTTTTGTCCTTTAATACCTCTTTTTGGTGCTTTCTCCGAAAAGAACTTTGCTTTTAGAGTTGGCAAGAGATTCATGAATTAATTTGCTTCAGGAAGTTAACCTGATTTATTTGTGGGCTCGAGGATCTTAAATTGTTGTATTCCTTTAAGCTATCAAATACTTTGTTCTTTCTTCCTAACTTGCCCTTTCTTTAAACTTCTTACTAAATAATTTTACTTGGTGCTGGAATTATCAGACAAGATCCAAGAGATTTTTGGAAATCCAAAAATTGAGAGAAAACAAGATGGAGTGTGACTTGAAAACGGCAATATCACTGCTCAAGCAATCGGCCAGCACAAGGTTTGTTGAAACAGCTGAAGCCCATTTCCGCCTCAATATTGATCCGAAATATAATGATCAACAACTGAGGGCAACTGTAAGTTTCCTGACATTACTTGGTAAAATGTGTTTCAATCTATTGTTAGCTGTTCCATAGTAGGATGAATTTTCTTTGTTGTAGGTTAATTTGCCCAAAGGGACCGGTCAGACTGTTAAAGTTGCTGTTCTTACACAAGGTAATTCATTTTCTTTATGGTACTAGTATATTTTTGTCAAGATTATGATGTGATGTGTCATACATTTATCTTTATCAGTTACGAAAATGACATTCCTCTGCAGACGAGAGCATCTTATACTTTTTTAAAGCACTAGAAATAGAAGATTAGAAAAGACGCTACTGACATCCAATTCAACTAGCCAAATGAACGAGACTTCAATTGATGGAAAGAGAGTGCTGACCCTGAGTACTCTCCCGAAAACCATTCAAGGCTCGGTCATATCAAGAATTCATCAGCCATTTATTCTCTTTAAAGAAATACTGCTTTTACAAAGATGATTTAAATGTTTGCAAAATCAGCTGCAAGTCTTGTCTGAACTATTCGTGATATATTTTATCCCTATATAAATAGTTTTAATGTATCTATATTGTCCATGCAATATAATCTACTTGAAATAGAAATGAAGAGGATAATGTTTTGAGGGGTTAACTTATTCATCTGTCAAGAATTAATTCATGTAGAATTATAGACAAATGAAGTCAATGACCAAATTATCCGTTGCGTGACTAGAAACTACAGAACTTTCCTCCTGAAAGGTGATTACGCTGGGTGAAAAAATGTTTTACTTACTGAGACTACATAGTTTGTTATGATAAACAATACAGATAAATATTTAGTTTCTAAACATGCATGAATTATTGGGAGATATTGTAAAATATTCGTAGGATTAATAGTTCAGATGAAAATTATCTCCTCTGTATGGATGTCTGTAAAACTGAAAGTTCAAAGGAGTATAAAAAAGTCTGTTTATTGATGGAAAAGAATTGCATTTCTTTTGTTTCATGAACTTGTGTCAAATATGCTGCTTCAGAATACATTATGAGGTCAGTTAGAGATTTTATGCGTACCTTAGCATTAACAGTTTTTGATCTCCATACATTCTCTTTCAAATTATCTCAAACACAATTATATCATCTACTTAGTCTCATTATTGTACAGTTGAATTTCTGTAGGTGAAAAGTTCGATGAGGCAAAAAATGCTGGAGCCGATCTTGTTGGTGGGGAAGACTTGATAGCACAGATAAAAGGAGGATTCATGGATTTTGACAAATTAATTGCGACACCAGATATGATGCCTAAGGTATCATTCTGCTAGTCACATCATGATTATTTACATGGATTGTTAACGTACATTGCCTATTTCCTCTGCTTATTAGAATCATCATTATTCTCTTCCAGTTGCCAAAAAAAATAATATCAAAATACTAGTTCGAGACATCCTCTGTAAACTATTCTGATAGTTCCCTTCTTATTTTTTGTGGAAAAAAGTAGCCACGTGATAAATATCTGTCAACCGGCTCTGGTGACTTTTCCATTTTCAAAAACTTAGGAATTTGGTTGTCCTGATATGCTGAGGGTATGTTCAATTTCATGCTATTGCATGATGCCATCCGCTCTGTGTCTATGTTTCTGGTTAATTCCACCACTTTTAGGTGATGTTAGTGATTGACTTTTTAAGTAAGAGACTCTAATCATGCTCCCCTCCAAAAAAAAAAAAAAAAAAAAA
>CAIGRF010035980.1:0-26075 GCA_903798235.1 Fraxinus ornus | reverse complement strand
CATGCACACACAACACCTGAGATATATTTGTTGCTGAAATCTGCAGTTATTTGTTGGTTCTTCTCTTATCTTGGCTCTTGGCTGTATAGTGATCTTCTTTTGAGCTCTAATTCACATATTCCCTTTTACATCCATCAGGTCGCGAGCCTTGGAAAAATTTTAGGTCCACGAGGACTAATGCCAAATCCAAAAGCTGGAACTGTAACTACAAACATACCACAGGTACAGCATCATTTCTTTTATTAGTTTAAGTTTTCATTTGACATCTAAATTTCAGAACATATGGCATTTCTTGCTAAAATTTTACTGCTGTATTGGAAAAGTATGCAAAATATTTGTTCAACTTAACGCGAATACTCATTATCCTTGTGCCTTCGAAAGCATTTTCCTTCTATGTTCTAGGTCTCTAGTAGTATGAATTTTGTTGAAGCAAGCACTCTTGAATTCTTTATATAGCTGATATGATTTTGAGTGCAGGCTATAGAGGAATTTAAGAAGGGGAAGGTAGAATTTAGAGCTGATAAAACGGGGATTGTTCACTTGCCGTTTGGAAAGATTGATTTTTCAGAGGAAGATCTTATTATAAACTTTCTTGCCGCTGTGGTATGCTGTAAAATTTGATCATTTTTTCTTTTAACTTGTATCTTTTCTCGTCCTCCAACATGGTCCAAATGCATCCATAACATAGTTGCTTTGATTTGTGTTAATTTTCCAGAAATCAGTAGAAGCAAACAAGCCATCCGGAGCTAAAGGTGTGTACTGGAAAAGTGCCCATATATGCTCATCTATGGGGCCATCAATTCGGTTAAACACAAGGGATATGCTCGACTACAAGCCCCCGTCAAGTGCTTAGAGTATACAAAAAACTCCTGTAAAGATTTTTGGCATTCGATTAACTTCTTCAGTGCCCTTATTAGCAGGTGTACAAAAAGAAAGACATCTGAAAGGAGAGTTTATTAAGCCCTTTCCGCAGCTCTACTAAAATTTGTAACAAAGCTTCAGTTTACTGTCGGCCTAGTATCTTTTGTAGTTTATGCAATTTTATGCTTCATATAATCAAATTCTAGCATGCATTTCTACCCTGTCATGTGAAAAATTGGCGCACAAATCATGTGGTGAATTGCAACTTCTAATGTGTCGTTTGCTATTGTCATTTGTTCATCTAAACATACAAGTAAACCAGACCTTGAGCGACTTTCTTTAACAATTGTGAAATTACATTTTTCTTGCAAGTCAAAAAAGTAACTGATTTTTGAATTGCAATGGCTACTGGTAAATAAAACTGATCGATGAAATGTCTCGAATGGTTGTAATATGTAGACAAAATTGTTACTCTAAACTTCTGTTCTAAAAAGAAGTCTACCTCAGACTTTTAGGAGTTTTGCAATTTACTAAATAAAATTTAATTTTCTTATAATATATCTTAAGCTTGTGTTATAGAAGAAAAGGGAAAAGGATATTTTCTTTTTATTTAAAACAGATCAATAAACTCCCAAATGCAAAGTTAATAGTCAACTTCACCAACAAAACTCTGCATACTCCACTAAGCAAAATATTGTCAACCGTTACTAGTCAAGGAACAGATTGCGACTGATAAATCGAACAGTGACAAATTTTTAGCAGACTATTGTGCAAAAAGGAATAGAAGAAAAAATTACTTAAAAATGAATTTACAACAATGATATCCACGCGAGACGACAGGACCTTAGCAGTGGTTTCCTGCCAACCGAGCCCCAATAGATCCCCAGTTTTCACCACTGCTCCACACTGCAAATTGGCACAAGAATGTCAACTTGTAAAACAGATTAGTTGCAACAAAGGGGGTGTATGTACTTGAAACTGTGGATGGCTAACCTTTTGAGGGCTGCTCAATCCAAGGTCCATTCATTACAGTAAGGATGCTGCAGGCGTCACTGTATTCTAGATTTGGCAGTAATTTTGGCGTAAGCAAGAAGCATCTGCACAGCATTTGAAAGCAACTAAACATTATGAAACTTTTCGAGCTATTTCTAGTTATTTAGGTAACACAGAAAGAGGCCCACATCTCTGATATAATCAACTGATAAAGGCCAGGTGAATCGATCAACTAAATGCTATTTAAGAGTAAAAACCATTGCCACAGAGGACTGAAGAATTCTAAAATGTAAGAACAGCTGACAGTGTTAATGGAGGCAGTTGTTATTTATTAATGATTGTGATGAACATGAATATACTGAGCAAACATGTAAAGTGTCTTCAATAACTGGTCAACCAAAAAGGGTAAAACAAAAGCAATCTCTTACTGTGGTGTATTTGGTTGGCTGGCAGCTCGGACTAATTGTTGAAACATATTTCTCTCATTTATAGGGTCCATACCTTGGAAGAAATAAGAAATAGAGATCATCTCCTCTGTTCAATAAACATATATCATTGCAACAAGAAGACTTGGACAATTAAAAATTTTAACCAACCTTGATTTATTTCATCTACTACCCTAAATGGGCAGTTAGTAAGGTCTTGTAATGAGACGAGGTAAAGAATAGTTGAAACAGACCGTTCCTAGAAAACCAGGTGTTAAAAGAAATTAGTCACCATAGTTAGAAGATTGTGTACAGAAAAACTCAACCACATGACGTACCCCTCCAGATTGGTGGTGAGCACTTAAAACCTGAAGCTGTCCTGTTTGCCTGGTGATCACAGTGGAAATCAAATTAAATAAAGCAAAAATGAAATAGTATCAGAAAGAAAGTCCACAACCAAACTCCACATCACTAGGATGCCATGGACCATTCATACAGTATGAAATTTAAGTAAACTACAAGTCTGAATGTATCACATAACATGCACTTCCTACGTGCCTGAATCTCTCCTCTCTCCCCTTTTGTACATAGTGGTAAGACGTGTCTGCTACAATATTACATAAAATCAACAGCAGCAGCAAGTGCTCATAAAAAATGATACAATTTTCATGCAGCCAAGTAATTTTCTTGAGAAAGAAAAAAATACGACAAAATGAAAGAATCTTTTACCTGAACTTAACTTTTATCAGGATCCCATATTGATCAAAGTCCATGTCATGTTCATCTGGAAAAGAGGGAAAAAAACACTGATCAAATAAAGAAATATTAAAACAACTAAAAATTGATTACTTAATAGATTTAAGACAATGACCTAAAGACACCTCTCCAGCCACTGCCATTTCTTGGAAATTGCGACTAAAAGTTTCATTAATTTGATTCACAAGACTTCTCAATGTTGGGAGCCAACTTTCCTGCAGACAGATTACAATCAGAATACATTGTGGTTGTCTATCAGGTGTGACAAGCATGTTCGCATTAACAAAAACCATCATATCTTAATCTTCTATCACAACAAAGAAAAATAAAAATTACTGTTGGATGATAGAATATGTCGAAAGATATGTTAAACAGTGATTGATAGTCAAAGAAGAAGTATATGAGGAACTTTATCAACAGATATAAATTTTTCATGACGGTAAATTTAATCAAAACAAAGTTCTAAAATTGGTCAATGATCCACCACTAAAAAAGGTTGCGGAAAATGATTTTTTATCTTTCTGTAAAGTAGAACTTAAAAGATGTTTTATATCAGTTGGTAAACAAATACACAAAACATCACTTTGTTTTTTCCGTTGTTAATCCCTCAATAATTTGAAAACTAAGGGAAAAATACTCACACAAAATCTACTTGTGTTACTCTCTGTCTCTACCTTGTTAAATCAAAAGAAACAACTCCAGGGAGTACCCACTGGATTTAATTTGTGCACTGGCTGCTCTTTATTTTTTATTTGTACAAATCTTAATTGCTTGTTTGATTTCCAAGACATGCTGAAGCCCAAGGACTAAAAAGCAAGGGTACACGGGCAAGACGGTAAGCGGCATCAGGAAGAACCCTATCACGGTCCAAGCTCATCAAGCTTATGCACTCAACACTAACATCGATGTCCCCGAACCACTGCTATTTGACAGATGTGCAATTGCGTATACCATTCCACGGAGGATAACATATAAGCAACAGCAACATTTATGTTTACCCTCTTGAACTAAAACTATATCCCAGTTGCAGTCGCACACCTATTGGCAGAGTAATCCAATGATGTGTAAATTCCATATTGGTGCTTTTCCTGACAACTAGCATTAGAAGATGAATGCAATTACTGACAGATTTTGCTATCAGCATTTGTGATTTTTGTAGACCTTTCTTCCTTATCCGTTTATTGAATTTTATTGCCAACAAATGAGAAACAAATACTGTAAATACAGAAGGGCATTCAAGGTCACTTAACCTTCAAAGCATTGATTTCATCTACTCGGCTATGTAGTTCCTTCTCATCCATCTCTTGTTTCTGACTCAGGGCTTCTATCTGCACAATGTAGTCAATTTACCACAGAAAGGAAAACATGAAATTTTTTAAAAAAAAGAGTAATCACCAGCAAAAAAAATACCTTAAAGAAACAAAATAAAAAAAGTGAGACATACTTTTCTTTGGCGACTTTCATATTCTTCCAGAATGTTGTGATTAAGAAAAAGAATAGAATTGGCTTGAGAAATAGTATCCTGAATTGCAGCTTCCAGTTCCTCAATGGTAACAGGCATCTGCAAGTAATATTTCCAAATGAGCAATGACTCACTCAGTAAATTAATGAGCACACAAAGTAAAAGTTGTGTCAACAAGATTTCAGAGAGTTTAAAGGTGTAGAGTAGTATTCCCTCTTCTTGTTGATTTGCTACTTAAATATGGCCCCCACATGTATAGATTCAACATGATTTTTCTTGTTACTACTACTATTGTTGATTTGCTACCAAATTATAACCCCTACATGCATAGATTCAACAATGGTTTTTCTTGATGGTGCTGATAAGAGCTGAATTTTTTTCCCTAGGTATTTGACTTGTCTCAATTTCTAATTAATAATATATTTCTAAATTATAAAAAGCATCAGAAATAAACAAATTGAGCTGGAACATGAAATAAAATAGGAACAAGCAAGCAATTAGCACTCCCCAACTGATGAAAGAAAGCTAACTAAGGAACAGTCACGGTATCTTTTAGCATATCTATGCATTATCTACTACTAACGCATGCCAAGTATTACAACTAGGTTTAGAAAAATAATCTCAAATTTACTCCCAAGTGCGAACAAATACTATTTCAGATTCCACTCCATGTACTTTCAACATCCATCCAGATATGAGGTGCCTGTTTCTAGATTGTTTTATAGTGAAGAAAGCTTGTGCCTTGTGGGTTAACTTAGAAAACATGTGGTAAAATATTTAGACATCACTCCATAAGTTGGATTTTTTAAGGCATATATGGGAAATACATTTGAAAAGATAAAATTCATCTCGACGATAATATTTGAAGTCAATATTTGGGAATCATGCAATATTTCAGGAGATGCACAGTGCTACTGTTACAGATATGATTAGCAAAGAGACATCAAACATGGGTTTTGCACACATCTGCTGAAAAGAACAGTATATGAACCTGCAACCATTTGACTTGTATCCTGGGAAGGATTGAAGCATTGATTTGAATGATGATGGCTGAATATGGGAATATAATAATGTGTTTTGAAAATTAAGTAAAAAAATATTCTGCCAAACCCTTTGATGTATGATTAAGCTAATTCTTAGCTTTGCAGGCTATCTGGAGCAGAATTTACCCTAAGGTGGAAATCTTTACTTGGCAAGGCCAATTCCATTTTACAGAGGATAATTATAAATTCCTTTTTAAGTACTTATCTAATATTATCCAAATTCATCATCTTCTACGCATAAAAGTGTCTGGAAACACAGTAAAAGTTTATTGTATAGAGTCTGTAGACATTAAACAATGCATTAATTTTAAAACTGTCAATAAATCATTACTTAAGCTAGAAGCGAACCTCCAGAAAAGCACGCTCAAGTTCAGGAGTAATCACAGCAACTGATTCTGCATGCTTCTTGGCTTCTATCAGTTCTTGTCGACAATCCTCAACTTCTTTCTTACCTAATCATGGACGATATCATAGTAAGACTTTGTATAGAAACAATTCTGAATTGTAAACTCAATTCAAATGTAAATCAGGTTACAAAAATCAGTTAGCAGGTAACAATTTCTACATCAGGGTACTAAAAGAATAAAGTCCTAATTGCATACTTTTGAGCATCTATACAGGACTACGGTATACAGTCTTTTTTTCCTAGTTGACGAAACAATCAGTGAAAATGGAGTTGCAAATAACTCAGGTTTTGATAGTAATGTAACACCCCGAAAATTTTAGAGAAAAATTATTTGTTTTATATATTATATTTTTATTATTTTGAAAAGTTGAGGAATTAAAGAGATATACGTATTAACTTAAATTTTCGGGTTAAATATTTAGATCTTGTTAAAGCGACGAAAAATAAATCAATATGGGTCTCGTTGGATAGCTCGTAATTAATCATGTAAATTAGGCTCGAAAAAAAGTTAATTCGAGAAAAAGTGTCTCAAGATATTGAAATTTATAGAATTTGTTATTATTAATATTTAATTTAAATTAAATATCACCAACTTTTAAGATTGGTTTGCACGTGTGCTTTAGTTTGGATACAAACGAATTCTTATGTGACTTGTATTTTTATCCCAAAAAGTACATTGTCATGATGACTCTACTTTTAATTAGGAATCTTTCTATTCAAATACAATACAACTCTATCACTTTTGACTGTGATACGCATTAAATATGTATTTTATAAAAATTCAAGTACATGTGTCATAATATGATTTGTTTTATCAAGATTCAATTCCTATCCAAATTTAATACACGTTTTTATCACATCACAATTGTACTATGAATCAACTACTATTTTTAACTATAAATAGTGTGCAATTGTCCCACAATTCACCACTNAATTCACTACCACATAATTTTACACAGCAGTTTTCATATAAAATAGCTGTAAATTCTAAGTACATTTTTATTATCAAAAGCTCGTTTGATCAATCAAGGTAAGATACTTTTGTGCAAGTGGTTTGTTTCCTTATGCTTTTATATTCAATAATTTATGCATGAATTGTCAGTGGACCTTCGGGTTCTTTATTAAGAGATATGAGATCCTACAGGATTTAAGATGACCTAAGATGAGTGTGTCGCTAGGTCACCGATATACTCTATAAGAAGAGTGGTATGAAGTGTTATTTTATTGTGATATAATTATGTATGGAAACTGCACGTATCTTACTGAGTATTTTTTTTAAATACTCACCCTTACAAAAATTTTCAGGTTAGTTCGTGTAAATTAGAACTCTAGCGGATGGTGACGAGGACTGTCAAGAGGGATCGAAGAAATAAAATATTAAGTTCATTTTTTTCCTCTTTAAATTATTAGTTAGTTTTAATTGTTCAAAAACAATTATTTTAATTTGGGGTTATGTTTTCATGTTTAGTTTAAATTTATGGATATTCCAGTTATATTTTTTATTAAAGAATATTATTTTATCGTTCTACAAAGAAATTGAATTTTTGGTAATGCTTCAAGATGTATGAAATTCTTGGGGGCATTACAAGTAAGCTTCATATGACAATTAGACAAGCCAATTATATTTTATATTTTCAATTGTTCATTGGCTCTTAGAAAACTTCAATTGTTTCTCGCAATGAAACAAGAAAACAAATGAGAGAGATCTAATTATAACAAGAAAAACTGGATAACACAATGTTCCCAGAAAGATCAGAATTGAAGAAAGAATGAAATCACATTCAGAAAGTAAAAACTTACGATATTCAAAATTCAAGGATGCTTGCATGGCAAACCTTTCTTGTTGCTTTACATTGCTTTCCATCTCTTTAATCTATATTGACAACACAACAAATCATATTACATGGAAAGCATAAGGATTATTTTCATTAAGTTGGCCTAGAGGTGGCCAGGACCATCTACAACATTGAGCGGGTATATCAATTTATAAGCGATGAACAAGCAATAGAGCAAGAAACACATTTACCAAATAATCAACTTAACTTGGGAATCTTAAATAATGCTGATTGGTGAACATCTGTTACAGACATACTGAATTTTTTTGATTTTGTAAACTAGATATAAATCTTGTGTATTAAGAGGTAGCACGTTGGAGAAAGGAAAAAGAAAGAGAATGGCCAGTAAATAAAGAGGAGAAAAATTAAGATATAGATTGAAAGAATATAAGAAAAGAAAAGGCTTCATTTAGTAGTAATCACCATATATGAAATCTCTTAATTAAAATGCCATCTAAAATGGCCAAAAATAAACATGATAAAACCAACAAATGCAAATGTAAGTTGGAAACATTCACATCACATAAAGGTTCTTGAATCACTCCTGTTAACCACCTAGAAAACATATGATTTTTTTACACGTGTTTGGTGTGTGCTAAAAGGATCCAAATGCACATATGTTTTCTTTCATGTGTTCCTAATAAATCCACCAGTTAGAAACAGACGAAGTGGAACACACAAGGATTGCTCAAACCCATCCTAGTCATGTATTTCTAATAAATCCATTTGTTAGTCACTGGATTATCACACGGTAATAGGGGGTGAAAAGTGCTGGTGCCCCTGTGTTTTATTACGGATTTTCAGTAATCTTCTGTTTCATCAGTATCAACAAAGAAAATTATAAAGCAATGTATAACTCGGGTATGTTCAAATTTGAGTAAGAGTATTTCTCATGATTTAAGTCACAAGTGCACAGCATGATCAATTAAAGAGGCCGTCCCTCCATATAAGGCCTTCTACACAAGCACACAACCTCTTAAGAACTCACTTTGAAGCACCGCATCACAAAACAGATAGCCAGCAACTGCTTCCTAAATGTGAAGTGAAACTTAAAAACTACATGAATATAAATAAAACTTAACGGCGCTGATGATATCAGCAAGATGGTCCAAACTGCAGTGCAAGAAATAGATAAACTGGTCCAAGAAGGATAGCAGGTAAGCATTGTAGATTACAAATGATGACTTTTAAAATCACTGCAATTTAATAACAAATGTAGTGATAAACAATTATTTTCATAAGATACTATCTTTTAGAATTTTTTAAATCAATCTAAGATCTGCTTCAGGACAAAGAAGTCATGAAATAAGAAAGCACATGTTTCCAGCATCAAGATCCAAGAAGGGAAGTATACCTTAGCTTCAAGTTCAATGGAGACCATGTTCATTTCAGCAAAACTTCTCCGGTGAGCAACAGCCTCAACTAGTGAACCCTATCCAAAAAACAATGAGTGAGGTAAAGAACCACCTTCTGAGTAAAAACAGGATTAACTAACATATCCAAATGGGGGTATGCATAAAATACAAAGAGCTTAAACAAAATATGCTTCACCTTGATCTCCATCGCACATCGAAACCGCTGAATCTTCAATTCTTTAACATGGTCAACGAGTTTTGCGATAGAGACATCAGGATCATTCTCCTTTTCTATTGACTTCAACTTTATTCTTCTCTGGTCTGAATTTAGAGATATTTGTTTCTCAAAGAAATACCAAACCAATAAATTGATTTACTTCACAAAATATGTTTATCTTAAATAAATCCAACATCGCTGTGATACTCACTGATGAGGTTTTCCATCTCCCGTCGTTTCTTCTTCTCCTTTTGTGACAAGTTCACAATCTCCTCCTGAAAGAATTACCACGACTTATAAGTTGTGCCAAAGGGCATGCACAATGAAAGACATTACATTGATGTCGATACAACAACCATGATTGTAAATTTGTAATCAAGGTAGTATGATTCCAAAGGATCAAGAAAGGCACAAATTGGACATCGTTAGGGATGCCTAATACTCAAGATGCAACTGAACTTTTAGCAATGATTTCGCTCGACAATTTCTTCAGAGCATATGAGTGGAGTTTGATAGTTCAAGCTATTTTAGTCTTTTAAATTATTATTTTATTGAAAATCGAATAAATCTTACCCAAGAGTAGAGGTTATCACATTGACGGTTCAGCTTCCACAAACTACACAAGGGATTATCCTTAAATATTTGTATCATGTGTTTGCAACGTGATGAATATGCTCAAATCATTTCTTGCACTCAGGAAACATGATTGGTAATTTTTTGCTGTTCTGGAAATCTTATCCTTCCTAGATCTTTAATTGTAATTTATCAAACCAGATTTAAGGAATTCACTCCTAGTAAGGTAAGATTTTACAAAGATGTGTCATTACGGCTATCATTTGGTTGTTTGGATCACAACAAGCTTTACTAGCTATGCACATTTGAACAATGACCAAGAAAGCTCTGGGCCCCACAGTACCATATAGGAAAGCTCCTTGGAGCTTTGTGGTCAACAATCTGTTTGACGTCAGGGAGCACAAGGCATTGTACTCAATGTTGCATCTCCTTTTAACCGTTTGCACATGTTCCTCAATGGATGTGCGCCTCCATATGGGCACTCTCTTATGTTGAAATAGGCTTCATCCTACAGGGGGATTCAATTATCCAGTATGGTAGCATATAATTGTATCAAGTGTCCATCCTGCTTCCGAGCTCTGTGCTCATGGGGAACTCTGCACGTGGTTACCACCGGCGATAAAAGAGGAACAACAAATCAGTAAATTGTGCTCATTCATTTGGCCCACTGAAACTTCAACAACCTACTTTGCCCTATCCCCTTCAATCATGGCTCCTAGGGACACCGTATCATCCCTTTCCACCAAACTAGGAACCACCTATTGCCAGTCACATCAACCTGAATCACAAGGCTCAGTTCACCAAAATTGAGCACCTGTACATCACTAATATTCTTACCATCCAAAGCCTTAAACCATGCTAAAGCCGTAGACCAAAAGTCCTCATTATCTGCAAAGCAATTGTGAGATAATCCAGCTACCATTGAAGCCTCACCGTTCACTTCAGGATCCATCACCGCTTCATTATCAATCTCAGGTCCATCATTAACTCACCCATTAGCCATAGCAGCCTTGCTCATAGAGGTCAAGACATCCCCTAAATATTAGAAATAAACACACAAAGCTATACCATATTACACCTGTGCCCAAAAATACAGGAAAATAGGGCACCCCCCCCCCCAATTCTTCGTCAGAAGACAGAAGAGAAGCCCCGTATGCATTCCAATCCCACAGAAACTCCAAGTACACAGCCAACCTCTCTGAAAAATAGCATTCCTTTCTAGCCATAAAACCCAAAAGACTGCCAAATCCACCAGCTTCCAAATAGTTTTAGCTCTTTGGAACCAAAACCACCGTTATATTGAGACATCATGGATACACAGGTCCTAGGCATCATCTAACCAATTCAAGGTTCAATGACAGTTTGCTCCAACACCTCAAGCGCAACTCAAAATGCGACAATATACGAATATAATCCATCAATTCAGCATCATTATGGCACCGAACACACCATGAAGAAGATAAAAGAATATATGGTCTTACACACACATACTTATTGCAGGCATGAAGATCGATAAGTGCGCTTATTGATATATTCAAGTCCATTTATGTTATAACCAGTTTCAGAAGCTCTTCCACTACTATATCATTGAAAACAAAAAGGAGTGCTACTTAATCCTGCTAACCAATGGTCTTGTTTTAAGTGAAAGCAATCAAATAAATGTCCCTCCATAAATGATCAAAGAACTTCAAAAAGAACTATGAAGCAAAAAGAAAAACAGTTTCCACAAAATTCACTTACACGTTCACGCCTATGTTCAGCTGCTTCATCCTCTTTCTGTCTTAGCACCATTTGAAGAGCTTTCAAATCTGCATCTATAGTAGAGATAGTGTCTTCCAGCTCTGTTTTCCTTGATTTGAGACGCTCAATTTCCCCAATGTCCAGATCTTAAAAAGAAAAGTAGTTCGTAAAAAATATAGAGGCTAATTATTGAGTATTATTACACTCTGAGTTCTGTATTAGCAGAATGTCTTGAACCTTTTTGGTCAAGCTGAATTTTCCTAGGAGCACAGTTCACAATGGTTTATATAGTAGATTGTCATCTTTGAGGCTAATGGTACTTAGAACTCAGTTCATAATATTTTATGGTGTCATAATCTAAATGACATAGTATATAGCAAATTCATGATCTAAAAGATCAATTAGACAAAAATAAACTAGCTATTCTATATAAAAATCTAACAAAAGAATACTATAAGCATATAAAAGGGAACATACTACAGAGGAGAAGATGGGAACGGGTTACAGATTCTACACTAGCAGAAACATGACTCCCGTAGCGGGACCTGGACCAACGATAATGATTCTCTGGGGTCCAGACATCCATAATTCCCAATCCAAGGACCTGATCAGCTTTCTGATCAGTTTCTTGAGAGCCAATATACTGAAAAAGAACATCGCGACATTAGAAAAATTGCTAAAATACCAAAACCGGTGCTCAGAAATAATCTTCTGCCATAGATGATAGACTACTCGTTCAAATTTTTGATACTGCTCAAAGTTTACATGAAGGCACACAAAATATTAAAAGATAAATGAGCAAGCATACTGAATGTTCCAATCCAAATTGACTTGTCAAAACATCTTTGACAGCATGTGGAGCTTCAAATACTTGGTCCAGCCTGGAAGATATGCCAAGTTTACACATCTGCTTAAGACAGTCAAACAAGACATTCACTTAGCATTTGACATAGCATTAATGATGAATTTACATGAAGTCAAAGTAATACCTCCTCAGTTGTTTGAAAAGGGCTCCTACGTTGACCTTCATCACCAACATGATTAATAACAGGAACATCATAGGACCTCAGGTTTTTAAATAAAAAATCACGGTCATCAGAATCCTGAGTTATAAAAGCCTGGATAGGATAACCAATCAGGAAAAAGAAATTGATATGAAAAAAGAAAGATGATGACAAAGCTAACAGTCATATAAACCTTACTCAAAAGTAACAGCAAATCCTATGCATTGTGTAGAGCCTTAAGTTAAAAATAAACATCCTTGACTTGAGGGAATATGAGATTTGACTTAGCATCTTTATAGACTATTCTTGAGATCGTTGACCTGATACCTAGTATTAAAAGATTTAGAAGACAGAGCCTTTAGGATCCTTTACTCGCAAGTCATTCTTCAATACTCTAGTTGATTTACCAAACTACCCCATTTTTGCCCCGTTAGACTCATTTGGAAATCTTGCATCTGTTACAAAATTAGGTATTTTTATGGCCGGCATTTTGAAGGAAAATTAATACTTATGAAATGGTTCAAAAGAAATGTTTTTATTTCTCCCTCCACCCTTCATGCTGTGTGAGCTGTAGAAAGAATTCATGGAGTATTGGTCGCACAAGATGGCTTGGCATAGACTTCTACTGGAAGTTGGTTGAATTGGGTCGTCAAAAGTAGGTGTAGTGGATTTCTCATTCAAAATATAATAGGCTTGGGTAATGGCAAAATGAATGTGGTCATGTGAAGATAGAAAGTTTCAACTATTTTAGGGATTTTCAAAGAAAGACCAGATTGGGTGGTGTTCAGCCATGGATATCCCCCATATATCTTAGCAGAGTGGTGATCTGGGCAGAGAAACAATATGATATTTGAATGAAAAGAGTGAGAAGTTTTGTAGTAATTGAACAATATGTTGTTTGAAAGAAGTGAGAACTTAAGAGTGGAAGCTTACGCAGGTGTAAACTAAGCAGGTTCCATCGGGTTTCTTTGGTTAGTGGTAATCTTGTGGAGTGGATTAAGCAGCACACAGTAGTTGCAAGGAATAGTGTGAAAACTGAATTAAAAGCTCTTGCTAAAGGAATGCATGAACTTTGCAACTTGAAAAAACTTTTAGAGGAATTAAAAGACATGCTGAAGCCCCTATTACAATACGCTGATAACAAGGAATTGATAAACATAGTCCACAATCCAATGCAACGCGACAAAACAAAATAAGTAGAGGTCACTGCAATTCTAATTAAAAAAAAATAGCTAAAAAATAGCACAATTTGCACGTCATCATCCTAAAAAAAGACCAGCCAGCTGACATCCTCACAAAAGACATCCCAACCAAGCTTTTGATCCCTTAACAAGCAAACTTCTTTGACTAACATATTCAAACTTGCAGCGTTGGAATATTCGTGTTTTAAGGCTTTATCTCCTCCACGATTGTCTGCAAGATTATTGGAATAATTCAGATTTCAAGGTTTTATCTCTTCCGATTCCCTCTATTTATTTCCCTTCGACAACTTCAGTATCTATACCATGTATCAATTTGTTTGGATAAGAGAAAATAAGTCTCATTTTTGTATTTAATAATTTCCCTATTATGGTGTGATTGCATGCAGACATCCTGAGTTCAATCACCCCTACTGTCCATCTTTAAAAAAAAATATGGAAATTGTGCATGTGTCAAGTTTTTAATGGGAAAACAAATTGAGCCTCCATTGAGGCAGGTGTTTTGTAAATAAATAAATATGTCCACACTAACTGATTAAACTTTTAGATGGCGTGGCTCAACGACAAAATAGATGCATTACTACCGGAACAGTAAGATCAAGCTAAGAATGCAAGGATTATTAGTCTTTGCAGAACAAATATCCAGCTCATTCGACATAATAACAATCTTTGCACGGGCTTGATCTGTATAACTTTAAGTAATGAAGTAGTTTCAGTAATAATATATCAAACATCACTGTGTGAAAAAATCCAGGCACCAAAATTAAGAGGGAATAACATTATTTTATATTAGACACAAAGAAATAAGAAACTCAAACAAAAATTGAAGATAATAAGTAAATTTCAAAATACCTTCCATATGTAATGTGCAACATGACCCTCTAAGCAGTCAGCATGAAAGCGGTTGGAGACGTTGACCTGAATGTGCAGTCTCAACAATGTTAATATAGACTCAGTGCATAAGAATGTAAAAGATGTGTAGATGTCACTTTTCAAAGTTCAAATCATGCACCTCAAGCAACACTGGACCGTAAACTTCCTTATTGAAATCATTATGGTGTTCCTGAACCCATTGATAAGCCTCAAATATCTTCTCGGCACCAGAATTCCGCAAAGCTTGTAAACGCTTATTGGTTGCATTCTCCATATCTCTTAATCTTCAGGATTGAAAAAGATAAGAAAAGGTTTTATATAACTTCCAGAACTCAACCAAAACTAATTAGCAAAAAATTCACACTGACTTGTCAATGCACTGCCTCAGAATGGATCTATTGTGATTAAGGTGCTTCTCTTTCTCCATTTTTTCAGATCTTATCTCTTTTGCAGTCCCTTCCAGCTCCACAATTCGGGCACTTAGTTGTTCCTGGAAATATCATTTCAGATACAATACAAGTTAATAAAATCAAGAAGAAGATGGCCAACAACCAGAAATAGAGAATTTCTCTGGGGAGCCTAGGTAATGAATAGAGTTATGTTACTGCTTGGACTCAACTGGCATTGCCAGAGAGATATCAATTGATAAAAAATGTTAAACCCACCATTCTATGCTTTGGAGGTTCATAAGGAGGAAGATTAGCAAGCTCTGCTTCTGCAGCTGAAAGATCTACTTTAGCTCTGGAGATTCTTTGTTGGCGAGATTCTTCCTGACGCCTCAGTTCCTCCATTTCGTTATATTTCCCTTGCATTAGAACTCCCTATAAAAAAGGTAAAGCAAGAATGAGGCAGTAAAGTAAATGTCGGAACAACATAAGCAAATGAAATACAGGTAGTTGAAAAAAGACAATAACAGCATACCAAACGGCTTTCATCCTCCAAAAGTTGCATACGCTTCTTCAAATTGCCATCTATTAAACCATTAATCTTTTTACATTTAGCCTCGTGTGTTGTTTTCACACGTTTTTGTTTCCTGAAAAGAAGTTATTTTGTAACAAAGCTAAAAGCATGAAAGTATCTGAAGCCAAGAAGTCCTAAGCAAGACAAGAACAGTGCATAAGTAAATCGATAAACCTACAGAAAATATATGCCTTCCTGTCATGCTGAAAGCTAAATTTACATAACTTCAGGTATTTGTCTAGCTTTCCCATCATGAGGTATCATCTCAGCCAAAATAAACTACATCTCTCAAGGCAGTAAACACTTTCTAGGTCCTAAGAAATATGTAAAATCGTCAAAGTCAAAAAGTACATAGCTAAAGCAAATTTACATACTCGATAGGCTCTCTAAGTTCATTTAGAGACTTAGCAGCTTCATCTAGCTTCAGCTTTGCTTCCTTTTCCTGCTCTTTGGCTTCCATGTATTTTGCCTTCTTGATGTCATACTTCAGCCATGGTAATTTTTTCTTCATAGATTCGGCCTGGAACCACATAAATGGAATTCATCATTCATCTCAACTATAAAAGCAATGAGAAACAAATGTCGATTAAAAACCTTTGCTAAGAGTTCCTCTCTTTGACGAACTCGTTTAACATCTCTTTCTAGTTCAGCATTAACAGCTTTTAGTTGATCCAGAGACCCTTTGTTGCTCTCAACGGCCTATGACAAATCCAAAGAACCACAATCTTTAGCTCTCTCTTCAGATAAGAATTTGGCAGATAGGACAACCACATGAACCAGTGACTTACTCGTTCAAACTTCTTCAATTCCTGACTCTTCACAATGAGAGCATGATGCTGAACAGGTAATTGAGGATCACCTACAGCTTTCTCAGTCTCTTCAAGGAGTTGCACTGGAGTTAACTTTGCAAACTCACAAACCCTGTCTTGCGGTAGAAACTAAAAACCATCCCCAAAGAAATTGGACTATCAATATCGAAGATAAATGGGAAAAGGAAATTCACAAGACAGGAAGCAATTTACAACCAGAATTTATGAGTGCAAAGGTTAATTAATATTTAATTATTAACTCAAGAATTCATATATAACTCAGTAGTAAAAAGAAACTTGCCCTCCCAAACACCCTTGGGGGCATAATAGAAGGAAACACAAGTACGTCCCTTGTTCTGCTTCTTTTAATTGGCAGTTCTGTTAGTACGCTCTCCTATGGTCTGGAATAATTAAGATTTACGGATACAAAGATTTAAACTATTAACCACAGTTCATATTATCCTATTCTCTAAAGAAGAAATTCAGGAATTATTTATCATATTCAGAAAAAAGATCATGTAGTATAAAAAATAAAAGCAAAGACAAGGAAGAGAAAGATGACAAAATGCTTGAACCATGGCATTGCAGGGCTATATATACATACAGAGAGAGCAAGACCCATGTGCAAAATGAAAACATAAGATGATTGAAGAAATTTAACATTTGACATCCATCTTTCAACTTTTCCTCTTTAAGAATAGAAATCCTCGCTCACATTCTTGAACTCAGATGACAATGGTCAACCATTCAAATAAAACTACTTTAATAAAGAAATTCGGAGGTTTTACCAAGTTAAAATATATTTTACTACCTCCGAGAAGTCAAGAAAGATGGGTCAGGAAAATCTAGGGAGCCATTAGAATGACCGGATAAAAGTGATTTTTAGCATAGCTGAACAGGCTGATCTGATATAAGGGCAAAGTAAGTCGAATATGTTTTGTGCCCAGAATTTCTGCATTTACTTCTATTTTTATGTCCTAGTTTAGTTAGAACACATGTGAATTAATTGCCAGCCGAATCGTCCTTTGAATAGGAGTTTCTTAAATGTTGTGTTTCCTAGTCTTTTCTTTTAGGTCATCATCCTCAAATAATTAGGATTTCTAGGAGTCTATTCATGCATGTAATCTCTCTCAACCTTCAATAGAGTAGGAATAAGAAATTCTGCAGATCGAGTTTTTAATATTGAGACTCTAATAAAAAGTTCTGATAAGAGAGATTTTTAGAAAGCCTTCGAGTTTTTTTCGTTCCATGGACGTATTCAAAGGAAGTTTTCCTCGTCAGTTCATCTTCATAATCTGTTCTGATCTTTTTTTTTTCCTCTTCGGTGGTTGGACAACCTTAAGTTCTCTAATTACACGCTGCCCTGCATCACCAAATTATAATAGGTTTGGATCATACAACTAATATGCACATGCACCAATTGTTCTAATGGAATATTGCCCAAAATCGCCCCCCATCCCACCCTCACCCACCCACACTCAAAAACTAAATAGGAATTGTCTAAACAGAATACACCCTCCTCCTCAGGAATCCATATTCTCCCTTCTTCACCTTCGTGGCATGCCAACTTCCTAGCAACCATTACTAGGGGATTTACTCGTGTGGCTAGTTATGAACCTTGGCAAATAAAGAATTCCTACACCCTATTTAAACTCCTTTCGTTTAGCAAAGAACTGGAGAAGCCTCTTCCTAAAATAGTAAGAATTTATGTTAATTCGATTATTTTAACATAGTTTAAACTGTTTTCTTACCTCAATTCCATTTAGAAAGAAATATTGTCTCATTACATGATCCGGTCCCCTCCAAATGTGGGCTTTGGAAAACTATAAGCAAGCATGCTGAGATTCCTATATCATATGGGTACTTGATATAAAGCAAATTAAGTAATCATACCAAGATAGACCACTGTGCTATCTAATATAGAAGTCATGGGGGTAGAAAAAGATTCTCACTCGCATCACTAATACTCTCTTCAGTTTTTCAGAAGAAAATTCACAGTGGCGATCCAAGATTCCCAAATCTCCCAACCAAGCATCAGACAGTAAACAGTTTAACAATCTCATGCAGACCACTCAAGATATGAATATCCACATCTGCTTCTTCTCTTTTGACACCATTATTATTCTGCCACCCGACAATAAGTTCACTGTGCTGACTCTTGGACGTCAGCCACATATTTAACTGCCTAACAGGGGTTTTGCTTCTAGAAATGAGGGATTAGTGAGTTTCTTTATAAAGCTTTTGCAGACAGGTTTGAGATTGCACAGTGCAATCAAACAGTTGGCGTGATGCCATGTGATTCTAAGTGCAGTGCCCAGTTTGTTCTTCCTCTTTCCTCCTCTCTTAATTTTTAGTTCATGACATACTCACAAGCTCCAATATTTCATTTTGGCTAATTGTATAATTTAAGATTCCACCCATCCCACACCATCTAACGATTGAATGAAACAAGAAGGACGACAGTTAATCTTAAATAGCTTGGTGACATGGGGAATTTAGTTCTGAGGTCCAGCTGCCACAACCAGTTCGCAGTTCAGTAAAGATTTTAGCCCCCAAGTCACACAGATCCAACCATCTTTCACACTTTGGCTTAAGAGATCAAACTATCCTCTCCATGATTGGTTTGTAGCAGCAAATTCCATCACCATGCACCAGCATAATAATCAAATGCAACCCTCATATATAAGAAATTCTCATATCATTTTGACAAATTCTAAATAAAATCACGTATTCTTTGAATATTGAAGATCGTCAATTGATTCTTGAATAGCATCTATTGGGCAAATGAGAAAAGATGGACAAAAAAAAAATGGCGCACATCCAAGTTACAAAATGAGGGGGTGCTGGATATTAAGATGCCCAAGAAAATCCTCTCCAAAAACAACATGTTTCCTTTAAATAAAATCCTTGACCCCAACGATATAAACCACCTCGCATCTAAATCTTTCTATATGAGCAGATAGTCATGCTCGAGCTTTCATCTAAATCTTATGCTGAAGTGTCCCACTGCATTCGCAAACATAAAGGACAAAAGTTACTGTTTACATCTGTCACGTGCTGCACGGACCACCACGAGGTATTCCACCAGATAAAGAGACTTCGTTAAAAAGATTAAGAGCAAACATAGAGAAATAGAAATGTGACAAATGAAGTGGCAAATAAAACTCAAGGACAAGCAGAAGACTGTCTTAGGGCATTAGGAAAACCTCAGTCACCGTAGTAAAAGACATCTAACTAAATATTTCAAGTCTTGTGCAATAAGGAATCCTATAGTGAATGACTGATGGCATTTCTGTGTTTTAAAATATTGAAGAGTATCCCTTACCTAAGCTGACACAATGATTACTTCAAGTTGAGTACTTCATCCTAATGGAAGAGCCTTTTAAGAGGACAAGCAGTAAATGCATGTCTCTACTTTCTCTGGTATTCATTTACTATAACCCCCCTTCAGTGAAAAGACATGACATTTATTAGTTGTATGAAATCTTGTCAAACTAACTTTACAGGGACAAATGCCAAAGTGACCATCGAAACTTCACTTTCAAGGGAATCCGAAAATAGGAAGAGTAGCAATAACAATTGGAGAGTAAATTTTTATGCATTTTGCTACAATAAAAAAATGAAAATTAGCATTCATGATTGACCAACAAGAGACCAAATTCACGGTCAGCAGGCAGCAGCAGATATATAGCACCCAAACAATTGCTTTTGATTGGATAATATAACAAGCACTCACTTGAGTCAAATTGTTGACTTGGATGTTGAACCTTTGTATTACTTCAGTTATCTCCTTCTTTGCCACCATTTTGCCTGAAAAAAATTATGACAATGATTGCAATTAATACACGAGGATGATTCATTTTTTTAAAGAGTCAATAAACATGCTTAACATGGACATGCCTACAATGAAAACAAATAATTACATTTTAGACCATAAAGATGACAATAGTGCAGAACTGTTACTTAGTAAGATCCACCCAAATAGTATATCCCAAGTTCCATAAAAACCAATGAAGAACTCAATGTAAGTATCTATCACCTCCCCATTCATTGCGAGGTAGCTGGAGATTATGAAACATGACTTCGACATTGTTTAGCAATGATCTGAAAAGCTAATTAAAGCTTCTCAGGATGTAAGTGCTTTAAAGTGATGGCTGGTTGGAGCATTTGAAATTAAGAAATACCAGGATTTAGGGAGTAAAAGAGATGATTATCTAGTACAAGTTTACATAATTCTTTCTGCTTCAGAATGTTTGACCAAAATACAACTTTCAGCATATCATCCTAAGTTGATTTCCTGGATAAAATGCACCTCGATATAAATATACTGGTCAGTGCACATGCTAGTTGTATCAAATTAGATCACGGAAGAAATAGAGAGATGGAGAGACAACAACTAAAAGCAAAGAGCTAGAATTCACATGATTTAAAAATTTATGCTATGAGGGAAGATTCAAGCACTGTCTCGGTCTCTGTCATGAAAACAAAGCACTTTACCATTAAATAGCCACTCAGACTTGTTGCGTGTGTCTATTTTCCTAGTAATAGTGATATGCTCTTCCTTACTCTCTCCTCTTAAAGAAATCTGTATATATCCAGATTCTTCCCCACGTTTCACATAAGCTCCAACACTAGAAGCCCTCCCTAGAAGCTGCAGAGACACAAACTTTTCATATCAATAGTACTTCAAATGCCAAAAAATAAAAACAAATTGTAATGCTTTTTCTTCTAACCTGAGGTTCTCCTCCAAGTCCTAATGCTATGGCACATACAAGAGAACTCTTGCCAGATCCATTTGGTCCAATTACAAGATTTAAGCGAGAACCTGGCTTGCAGGTCAACTTGTTGAAGGTCATGAAATTACAAAGCTCAATTTCAGTTATGTTTCCCAACATGTAATCATCATCCCCCCTGTACACACACAAAAAAATAATAATAATAAATCATGAAGCAGAGGAAGAAGAAATATTAAAATCTTAGATCAGAAATTCCATATAAATTTTGAATATTTCACTTCTTTTCTCACGAATTTATAGCAGCCAAACTAAACATCCCATATTTAAGTCACTGAGTGAGATAACAACTATAACACAACTAAATTCATAGCCTATCGCTCTTGAAAAAAAGAATTATATGCATACTCTGTGTGTGTGATAAATGCTCTTCCAACATAACGAACCCCATATAGTTAGAGCCTAACAGAAACATGGCTATTCTAACATAACATTCTACTTCAGCAAAAAAATTGATAAAACGATTAGGGTCCGTTTGATTGCAATAGTGAAATTTGGGTGGAAAGAAAATGAATTTCAAGGAATTGAATTGCCTAGAATTGTTTTCCTTGGAATTGTCAATTAATTGTGTTTGATTAGTATAATTTTTCACGTGGAAAATATTGAAATTTTGATCTTTTGGTGTTCGTTTGACTTTATTTTACATGAAAATTGCCTAGGAGTATAATTTGTTACAATTGGAGATAGAATTTATTTCCATTGCCCAAAAAAAAAAAAATGGAAACCATTTTTCCACCAAAGTGGTGGGAAAACCATTTCAATGAAAACCTGGAAAAAGGGGAGGGTTGGGGGGAAAATGTTTTGCCAAGAAAAATTTGGCTATCAAACAAGAAAAAAGTTGGAATTGGAAAATAGTAAAGATCAAACAGGGCCTTATGTCAAAACTGAGGAATCGTTACTAGCAATCCGATAATTTTTCAATGGACAAACAAGAAAAATACGAGAGTATAATTTGGATTTTACGATAAATAGGAAAGGGGAAAATGTGAGTACTAGAGAAGACACAGCTGGAAGTAAAACAAGGTGCACATATTTTTGTGTGATTTATTTATGAGAGAAAAATTAAATGTAAAAATGTTGATAGATAATAAGATAATGAACTTTGTAATGAGACTGACAAAGAAACACATAATTAACATTTCAACCAATCAAACTACAGCATATTCAGTCAAACCAACCAGCAAGCTGAAATGTATATTTATGACATAACAGAGATGTCGATAGTGAAGTTTTCAGCAGGCTAGCACTTGGCGCCCCTAACTAATAGGCCACTAATCTAATTTTGAAAATGGAAAGCAGGCAGCCTTTGAACCAAAGTTTGAAGAGTAATATAAGAGCAATAGAAAATACAAGGCATGTCACAGAAAGTACAACATTATGCATTGTACTTTATGCTGCAAAGAATACAAGGATAGGTATCTGGAAACTCACCAGCGGAAAATATAAATAGTAGATAAAAGAAGAAAAGGTCCAACTTTCACTCGTTAATCCAATAACTGAAAAATTAAACTAGAGAAAACGATAACAGAATCCAATTATAAACAGAGGAATCTAGTTGCAGACCCTCACGGGTAGTTTATGTGCTTCATAAACTATAATCAAAAAACTAAGATCACTAAAAAAAAAACCCAAATTATCCCGCAATTTCCGAGGTATAACCGTTGAAGCAGGTAGTACAACTTTTCACCAAAGTTTGTGCCTTTAAGCCCAAGTAGTAACATCAAAACCCTAACACATTGTATGGATCTAAAAGGGGAAAAAGGAACTTTAAAATACTGAATAAAGTAAATGACGAAAATAAAAAAAATAAAAGGTAGTGAAAGATGGCTTCTGTGGACCTGGAGATTTTGGCCCTTTTCGGCCTTGGCTCGCCAGCCATTGGAATGAAGAATTCTGTAAAGCCTGCAATCTGAAAATAATTGGTTTTAAGGTGGTGAAGAATTGGAATGAGTTGTCCCCAATGATCTTGATCAGAGGACTAGGGTTTTTCCAGTGCCAACGGGGAAGAGATGATGATTTGACAAGAGAGAATGGTTTGAGGGATTGAGCAAGGTGAGTGGTGAGAAATGGCGCCAAAAGGAAGAGTACGCCCGATGTATTGGCAGTGGCGTTTGTTGGGATTAAAATTAGATTTTGAGGTGTATTTAATTAGGACTTTTTAAAATTTTGATAAAAAAAAATTTTGAGTAATAATTTATGTGAATTTCGAAGATTTTTTAGAAATTTATATAGAATTAATGGAAATTTTTTGTAAATTTATAAATTTTCATTTTAAAACTTTTAAAAAAAATTTGTAGAATTCAAAAGACTTTTGAAACCTTTCATTTGAGATAGAATGTACGTGAATCTAGTACAATATTTTAAAATTATCATATACGAGCTGGTGGTTCTCACAATTCGGCTTCTTCTCCCTTCTCCCACATATAATAAAAAAATATTTTAAAAATTTAATAATTTATGACCTTACTCAATTAAATAATAATAATTATACATATAAAAAATAAATTTAATATTCAGTATTATTGATATAGGGTGTGTTTGAGCCACTTTATTTTGGAAGAATATATTGTAGAATAGTAGATTAATGAAGAATGTGTGATTGAAAATGAAGGAAATGTTATTAATGTGATGGAAAATATTATTTTATTGAAAAATGTATTGTTGAAAATGAAAATAAAAATTTTAATGTGTACCAAATATGGGCATAATATAATGTTAAAGAATAGATATAAAAAACTTTATAATTTAATTAAAAATACAAATTTTTCACAAAAAAAATAAATGAAAAAAAGGGAAAAAATTATAAGAATAAAATTTAATTTTTTCATAGAAAATAGAAATAGAACTAAATAATAAGAGAGAGAGGGAGATAGAGAGACTACAATCATCGGAAAAAAAATAAATTTTAATCATAACTCTAAAATTCGTCAAAAGGGAAAAGGAAAGAGAAATATTGAAAAAAAATAGATATTTTTTTTTTTTTTTGTGAAAGTCTCCAAAAATCTTGTGATTAATGAAAGACAAATTTTTAGATTTTGTTTTAGTACTTTCTACTTAAAAATTAGTACCCCATAGACTTTTATAAAAGTCCATAAAAGTTATAAAAATTTGTATACCCTAAGACTTATAGAAACTTTTAAAAAAATTTAATTGAATACACCGTAACTTTCGAGACTTTTTAAAAGTTTATAAAAGTCTCAATTGAATACCCCTAAACTTTTTAAATCACAAAAAGTCATTAAAACTCTCAATTGAATATACTCCCCTTAGGCTGTGTCTGGTTCTATTTTTTGCATATTAAAATTACAAAATTGATCGTTACCTTATCCATGAGGGCCCCACATGAGAGAGAGGCGGTCAACTATTACGGCTGGAACCAAGGTAACGGTCAGATAATGGCTAAAAATCATATAAAAAATTAGAAACAAACATAGCCTTAGTAAATTGTAATAAAAGTTTTTGAAATGAGTAATTGAAAAGTTGTGAGATCATGAAAGATGTGGTTAATATTGATTATTTGACTTTGACTTAAATTGAAATATGGTTTTAATCTGAAACAAACAAGGCTACATTTGCACGTGTGAGGTTTACTACAATTTGTTTGTTTATTTATTTAAACTTATTTTAGGGCTCATTTGGCATAACTTTTACTTTTACTTTTTGTACAAGAGTTACATTAATGAAAATCAATTTTAGAAACATTTCATATTACAAAAGTGTTTTTTAAAGGAAGTCATAATGGGTCAACTTCCTCTAAAAACTCTTCTTACTATCCGAATCACTTTCATAAAAGTAGTCAAACAGATCCAAAAGCAACTTTTAAATCTTAAAGTCCCTTTTGACTTTTCAAAAATCATGTCAAACATGCCCTTAATAAAGCTATGGAATAACAACCACTGTTTGGTTTGGATTAAAATCTCAAGTCAAAGTCGATAATTAATTTTAATTACACATTTTATAGTATTCGTAACTCTTCAACCATACATTTCATCATCTTTTATCAAAGTGTACTAAAATTTTGATTTTAATCTCTACCAAACGGAGGCACAATGGGTATAGATTTTATCATAAATGTTTAGGGTACGTTTAAGTCCTATTTTTTGGGAGAAATAAATTTTTTAATAGCAATTTTTTAAAGAATGTGTTATTAAAAAAATTAGATTTACGCGTAAAATTATTTAACTGGAAGAATGCATAATTGAAAATGAGTTTTAAAAAATTCAAACAGGGGCTTAATTGAAATTAACTTGCTACCAAAATGTCTATATAAGTTAAAGGTTTAAATGAAATTTTTTCATTAGTGTTGAAGGAAAAGGTACATGAGCGTAGAATGTGTTGTGGTGTTGCGTGAACTGAGATTTGCTTTCAAGCACTAAACAAGTAATCGTGCATGCTTTGTTGAGAGAGTATCTTATGTTATCCATCTCGTAAATATATTTTCTTTTCTTTTTAGGGCAAAAAAAAAAAGCAATCTATGAATATAATTTTCTCATTTTTTGTTTCTTTCATATTCTTTTAACAAATAAAGTTTAGTGTGTGTGTGTGTGTGTGTGTGTTGACACCCTAAAAATGCAGCCCAAGATTGAAGGCCCAAAGTGAGAAGCCCAATTAGGAAGTCAAAGATAAAGGCAAGAAGGATCATTGATGAATATAATAGAAGCCCAAAAATAAAGAGGCATCATCGCCCAAACTTGCAAAACGCCCAGGAGCTGAACGAATGGAGAGTCATATGATCGCCCAGAGCGACGGTCCTATTATTGCCCAAACCTTC
>CAIGRF010035973.1:0-20661 GCA_903798235.1 Fraxinus ornus | reverse complement strand
GATGATCAATATAACCGTTTGTACAGTCCAAACGATCAAATTTTGGACCGTTTGAGAGGTCTGGTCGACCGTCCTGGCAGAATATTTTTTGATCTAAGTTCAAGTATACTTTGAAATATCAATCTTACTTTTGATCAAAAATATTTTATGCAAGTGATATGAAAATAATTCTTCGTACACAAAATGATTTATGAGCTATAGTCATTCATTACTAAAGATCAAAGTATTATACATTCATATATGATCTTGAAAGCCTAGTCTTTGATTTTGCTTCGAAATTTCTTTCCGTCCGCTATTAAGCTTTTGATCTTGATCTTTCTTAACGTTTGGCTTTAATGCTTGACTTCGATCTTAACCTTCTTCATGAACCCGATTTGATTGTATTGATTTTGATATTTTAAGCTCTCGTCTTGAATGATTTGACTTGAATGTTTAACTTTCACTTTGATCTTCATTTCGAGACCGATTTATGATGTGTTGATTTTGACAATACTTGATTGATTTTAACATTGAACTATCATCACTCAAAATCAATTGTTATAAACAATATTAATCTTGTTTGTTATTATCAAAATATTAATGATGAAATCAACCATAAGTCAACAGTGCACTCCAACACTAGTTTCAAAACCTCTAGACTTCTTTTCTCCTCAAGGATTACCAATAACGAACTCGTTCTTCACTAATTATAACTCCAATCACCTCTCTGTATTTTTAGAACTCTAAAAGATATTTGGTAGATGTTTATTTGGTGTTTCGATCTTTCATATTTTTTATGTTTTGATCTTGTGATTGAGGAAAAAGAATTATGGAATAAGCACTTGATCTTCAACGATGAGTTCTTTCGAATGAATAAAGACTCAACTTACAATAGTGGCGGATTTTGCTTAAATTATAAATTCTGTTATTGTATCATACAATGTACAAATCATGTTTAGAAAACTAGCTTTTGATTTTAGGTTCTTACCAACTATTTTAATGAATTTTTTTATTTATCATCATCTCCTTGTGATTTTCAAAGGATTAGAGAGAGGTGCGTGTCTTTAATGATACATAATCTAATATGATCAAATCGAATCGAAATAAATCAAATATTTTTACTTGAATTTTAGGAAAACCAAAGCAAGAGACTAATTAAGGATGTCACTACTTTCAACAAATTAAATGTGGTATAATTTTTTGATTTGTAATTTTGGACATATTCAATGAATATATATTATCCATCAATTCTTGTGTTTTAACATTCACATATATACACACTTTACTTTTTAAATTTAATTTGATATATTTATATTCAAACCGATTAGATTAGAATTTTGTAATGTATTTTAAAGTTGCTATTCACAATAAAGCAAAACGGGTAAAAATTCAATTTTATGTATTTAAGTATGCAAGTTGTTTGTAGAAGTGGTAACATTTAGTAATTTCTTGACATGCTTGCTTATTATCAATTCAATTCAATCTTTGATAATGTGATATTTTTAGTTCTTCATACTGAAGGTATGGTCTTTTTTGTAATTTCATTTCATATTTGATTTTCCTTTTCTATTTTTTGTGTGGAATCTAAAAATCAAAATTCTGAATTCTCATTGAACAAATTATATACTCTTTAAGTTTATTTTCTTTTCTTATTATCTACTTGCCAAAGAAAATTAATTTCTCCTTTTGTATTTGAATTTTCTATTTAATATACTTCAAAATTACTATTGCTCTCTAGATTTTATATTTATGTCCATATCAAGTCAAAACTCTTTTCCACGGTAATTTCTTTCAGTTATGTGAGAATTAGTGTTTACACCTATTAAAGAATTTGTTTTTAAATATACATTTTGATTCTTCATTTAAGGTTGGATCCATATTCTCCACTTTGGTACATTTTTTTCTCTACTTAAAATGTTATTTGTTCCAGTAATTTGTATAGGTGTGAATATTTTTATATGGTTTACATATTTTTAGATTATGTGACTACAAATAAGAATGTTGTGAATATTTTTGTATTGTATACATTTGTTTTTGATTATGTAATAAGATTGTTATTTCAATGTTTTGGTTTGTTTATGTAAATAAGTTTTTTTTATTGAGATTTATATTATTTTTAAATTTTAAATTATGGTAAAACTATCTTATTACTCATAAATAGCTAGAGATAGTAGTATCTTAGTAAGTTACTGTATATCTTTTCCATTGCTATTGATTTTAACACATATTAGAATGAGAATTTAAATTATGCCCCTATTTGACAATCATTATTAAGGGAAATATAGTTTTGAATAATGATTTTTAGGAGAATGGGTAGTAAAGAAACGTTTTAGTGCAGAATATTTTATTATGTGAATGTGTGGTTGAAAAAAAGAGTTTGAAAAATAATGATTGTCAAACATGGGCTATATGCATCATCATCAATTTATTTATTTATATCGAAATTTAGTCTATAATTATCCCGTGTAAAGGAGTTTGCAATCTAAGTTAATTATGAGTTTATTTACGAAGCAAATTTTAGATGAACGCTCTACTCAAGTTCCAAATGTTGATATTCAAGCAACATCATATCTAAATCTAGACAACAAACATGCTTTTGATGTTATACTCGAAAAAATGAACAATAGAAACGGAGGTGTCATTTTGTCGATGGACTTGGTGGTATAGGAAAAACCTTTTGATACCGTGCTTTACTAGCAAGGGTTTGATCTCAAAAGATGATAGTGCTTTCGACATCAACTTAAGGTACAGTAGCATCAATAATATTATGTGGCAGAATCACCCATTCAAGATTGAATATTTCACTTCAGACTAATGAATCAACAATGTGTAGTATATCAAGCAAAGTACTACATCAGAACCGATTCAACATGCGAAGCGTATAATATATGATGAAACACCAATGACCAACAAAAATATAATAGAAACCGTTGATAGAACTCATCTTGGACAATCCACAACCATTTGGTGGAAATGTTTTTTGTGTTCAGAGGAAATTTTCGCTAAGTACTCCCTGTTATCCCAAGCGCAACAAGACAACAAACAATTAACCAAAGTTTGGTTATATCGTATCTTCGGGAAAAAGCGACAACTAAATCATAACATGCATGATTAAAATGACAATCGATTTGCACAATACTAGATCCAAATTGGTATTGGAACAAAACCTTATATAGAGGATGACTTCATCAACTTATCAAAAGGAGATAGCTACAACATATGATGATGTTGAAATTTTAGAGTTACACTTAATCAATGCAGTATTCCTAGATTTAACAAAATCTTCAGATTATATGACAAAATGTGGAAGTCTTTCAACCAAAAATGAGAATGTTGACTACATCAATGGCAAACTAATTGGGTTATTTCCTGGAGAAGTGAAGAATTTGTCAACTTTGATGAAGCAATAGATGAAACAAACCATTTTATCAAGAGGAGTTCCTAAATACATTGTTGGTAAAAAAATATATCACCACATAAATTAATCTTGAAAAGAAATTATTCAATGATGCTCTTAAGGAATCTAGACCAATTCAACGTTCTTTACAATGAAACAAGAATGTTTTGTCACGATTTCAAGAGATACATTATTCATGCAAAAATAACCGGTGGACAACATGTTCAAAAACAAGTTTTCCTTCCGTATATCCCATAACTCTAGCTAATGATGAAAAATATTCATTCAAATTTAAGAGGACACGATTTTCAATACGTCAATACTTTGTAGTGACCATTAACAATGTTCAAGGAAAAACCATGCTTACTAGTGGAATATACATTCCTTAACATGTATTCTCTTATGAGTAATTATGTGCCCGTTTGGTACCGATTAAAATCCAATTAAAATTGAAAATATAATCGTTATTGGGTTTCACTCGTCTAATAAAAGTCAACAATAACGACTAATTTTTCAATTTTAATCCGATTATAATCTCTACCAAATTGACTCTATATGTTACACTTTTTTTCTCAGAGTTTCAATGCAACAAACAAAAGTTGAGATAAAAACAGAAAATAAAAAGAAGAAAAGTTGTGGAACGTTTGTACAAAGAAGTATTATTGTAATCAAAATATTATATTTTAGTTTAATCGGTGTTTTCACATTATATACATAATTTCATTTTGAAAAACAGTAATAGTACTTTAAAAAAAATAGGCATATTATTCATCATATACATATGCCACACATGCATATTACTAGGTAAGATAAAATAACAAATGAATGCTTGGAAAAATGTTAAAAGTATTAAATAAAATATAATAGATTTTAAGGGTATTTTATTTTTCACATATCGGCTATAACTAAATATATAAGGGTAAAGTTGATATTCAAAAGTTTCTCATCAATCTTTCCTACTACAATTTTTATTTATTATACCGCATTTTAATTGCAGTTAAATTATTTTTTGTGGTTGATGTGATAGGAAATATGTGGTTGAAAAAGAATGAAAAGTTATTGATGTGATGAAAAATATTATTTTATTAGATAATGTGTAGTTGAAAATGAGTAGAAGAATGAAAATGAAAAAAAAATGTGACCCAAACAGGGGCAGATACTACAATTTTTATTTATTATACTGCATTTTAATTGCAGTTAAATTATTCAATTTTTGTTTGTTGTATCAATTATTTCCTTAATTTTATTGTCGAATTTTTATCTTCAACCTTCCATTAATTATTACATTCATCCTTAATGATGATTTATATCAAAATATTATGTTTCATGGTTTAAAATGAGGAAAAAAATATTTTTCACCACTTTTTTTTTTTTTTTTGAAAATAAGATGGAAAAGTAAGTTGTTATACACTATTTCAATGGACTTTTTGGATATAAACTATTATCAAATTCAAAATGTGTTAAATTATGGAAAGTTTAAGAATAAGAATGTTAGTAAAAAATGTTAGGGATATAAATGTTATAATAAGCAAAGATTGAGAATATTAAATGTGTGTTTGATTTGCTTTATGTTCTATGAAAAATGTTATTTTCCATCCAAATTCATATTTTTGGGGTATTTGATTGACATTTTTTTCGTGGAAAATATTTTTCAAAAGTTAGTCACGTGATCATATTTTCCTCAAAAATAAGAAGAGAGGTTGGTTTTTATTTTTTAGACAATTCACTCTCTTTGTCTCTCATCTATTCCTCTCTCTTTCATTTATCTACCAATAAAAGATGGACAAACATAACATTTTCTATATTGAAAATTAAATCAATCAAACATATTAAATTAATAATTTACATACAACTACGTTGTAGACAATTTAATTGTGTAGAATTTATTTTATTTTTATATAAGTTTTATACTTACAAACAAACACATTCTAATGTAGTGAAATGTGGTGCAAGAAATAGAAATCATGGCTTGAATATAATTATCCTTTTAAATATTTAATTATTTTTCTAAATTTGCTCTCAAAAAAATAGAAAATAGTCAACCCTCCATATTTTTTGACTTGTAAATTTTGACCAAACAAAAAGTAATTAATTTATGCTTATTTTCCTTCCATTTTACTCTTCTATACCCACAACTGAAACCGCCACGAAATCCCCACCCCCTCGGCAGTTGTATACACCACTTCCACGAGCTCGGCGAGAACCTATATGAAGAACTGTTCAAATTCAGATCTGAAGTGAGGAGATTGAGTAAGCGATCTGATTGAAATTGATTAAGAGGGTGTTTGCTGGTTCATGGAAAATGGAGTACATAGACAACTTACCACCCATGGATCTGATGCGCTCCGAGAAGATGACGTTTGTGCAACTCATTATTCCTGTCGAGTCGGCTCACCGGGCCGTATCTTATCTCGGCCAACTCGGTCTCCTTCAATTTCGCGACGTATGATCAGATCTCTATCTATTTGTATTACTCAGTAATTGAATACATGAATACTCCCATAACTGGATTTAATTTTAGGGTTTGGATCGATTTATGGGTTCATGTTTATAGAGACTGGAGGATGGAAAGAGTATTTGCGTTGCTGGGATTTTTGTGAATGGAATCTATTTTCTGCCTGTAAATTGAAATGAAGGGATAATTAACTGTTTTTTTCTCCAAGTCTTTTATATGATATCATTGCTGTAGATTTGATCTCCATGAGAGTCTTTTGAGTTTTGCCTTTATTTGTTTGATGGATTATTATACTTTTTTCTTCTTCTTTGAACTGGGTTTATTTTTATCTTAATGCTGGAACCGATCACTTCAGATGTTATCTGAAAATTACTTTGTTTATCTGTAATTATGATAACTTAGGCTCATTTGTCTCTGGTGGCACAGAATTAGGATATTGGAACTGGAACATGCCAATTATATAACATTGAGTCAGAAGTTTTTCTAGTTTGAGCTTATAAGTTGTTTTTAACAAATTGGTAAAAAAGAAATAATATTTACTAACTAAAGACATAAAAAAATAAAAAGAAAAAATAAATGGGACAACCCGCCCCACCCCGAACCGCTTTAACCGGGTATGAAAATGGGGCAACGTAATAAAAATACCCGATGGGGCGGGAGAAAATGGTCGATCTGTTCCATACCCTCTCCGTTGTCATCCCTAGTTTAGCCTACAATGAGCTAGAACAAGGCATTCTTACAACTCAAGTTTTGTGCCTCTATTAAGCTCAATACACTCTTATAAACTTTAGATCAAGTACCTACATCAAGCTCATATTACACACTACTTAGACCTCTAGCTCTATACTAAGCTCACCCATCATCACTGAGAGATCGAGGACCTTAGACTTACACATTGTGTGTTCAAGACCGAGGCGAGTCTCACGCATCGCGATATGTTTTGTGATCCCCTAATGACATTAGATTGAGTCTAATGACTTCATGATTTGTGCCAACAATACTCTCACACAAGCAATCAAACCTCAAGCCATGTTGTGCATCACTGTCGGCTTATCAAGCCTAATCACATTGTTATCAAACCTAACTTACATTGAACTCGAGCCTTCACCCCACCTATAGATTCATATGCATTCGCGTTCAGCTTGGGATATCATGCCTCGTGTATAATATTGGGTATTAGCCCAAGGTTGTTGGTTTCCCTATGACATTGAACCAATTGACATGCGAAAAGGTATTAGCTACAACACAAGATAAATTAAAGTTAACTTTACTCAATATTCTGTTAACTCAAAGAATTTTATTCAACCTTGAGAGTGAAGATAAGTGATGATGCTGAAGACATCCTAATGACAAAATTACCCTCTTAACTTTAAGTTTTTAGTTACAACACGAGATAACTTTACTCAATATTCTATCAACTCAAAGAATTTATTCAACCTTGAGAGTGAAGATAAGTGATGATGTTGAGGACAGCCTAATGACAAAATTACCCTCTTAACTTTATGCAACTCGTTGTCTTTTTGACATCAATACTTGGAAGAGTCTAAGCACGAACCTAGAACACAAAATTCATGATGTTTGTTTTTCAAGCAACGTCACTATCCATCCCAAGTAGATGGGAAGCCTATTAGAAAAATCAAAGACCAATCGCATGGTCCAAATGAATGCATCAAAGGAATTCTTAATGTGCTTTCCAATAACAGAGGTTATAAATATGCCAATTACATAGTGGGCCCACTGCTCCATTGGCCACAAGAATATGGCCCCGCTTAGCAGTGATGTGCACAAGATCCATCTGCTTCACTTTACAAAGCTGTTCTTGGGTTCATTGCCGGTAGAATGACTAGGGCAATTATTTTTTTACCACTTATAAGTAGTCGATGTTCCTTATTATTGTAACTTAATAGTACAAATTTCGATTTTGAAGGATTGAAATGTTGGTGCACGTGGATTAGTAAAGTAAGATGTCAAGTATTTGTATATCTCGATGTATGAACTTTGCACAAACTAGTCTTCACATCACATACCCATTCTCCAAGCCAAGTCTTTTTCGTGTAGCCCTAAACTTTTATATGCATGTAATTATATCGAACTTGATCCAAGCTAGTTATATTCACACGTTGCTTTGCGTGATTTTAAACTCGTCTTGCGCAGCGTTTGTATGCATTGAGCAAATGCATTTTTCACTCGAAAATTGGTGCGGAGACACGAGCATAACACTAATATATTGGTCATAACTCATAATCATACCTAGTATTTCTTGTTTCCCCTTCTTCCTTACCCAACAAGTCTTTGTGAAATAACTTCAATGAGAAGAAAAAAGGCGTTAAGAGACCCTTCTAGCCCAATCCAGACACTCGGTTCAAAATGTTGATAGGGGGAGAGATCTGTTGCCAATCTTGTTGCCACATTGCATCTTTTCCAAGGTCCATTGGTCTTTAAAGAATTTTATCATGCAATGTCTTGTTCAGAACCTTTTAAAGAAAAGATGGTAATAGAAAATAAACTTCGTTTCAGTCAAGAATGTGTACCCTGTTTCTTCAGTTTTCTTTTATGAAGACATTTTGAGAATCTGTATCTCTGAATGACAGGATAAAAGACTTCTTTGAGCTTAAAGTAGATTTAAAATTCTGGTTCGTACTAATATTGATCATATGCACTTACTGTATGGTTTATATTCGCAGTTAAATGATGGTAGAAGCCCTTTCCAAAGAACATTTGTTAATCAGGTATCTGTCCATGTGCTTCTATTGGTGCCTGTTTACGAATCTAAGATATATTTGCTTCTTCTTCTACATGTTCAATGGTATGCTTCAAAAGAAAATATAGTTTGTTTTGGCATCTGTTTCCATATTTTATTAATAACTTTATGTTGTTTGTTGAACATATTGAGAATTGTAGCTTGGGCAAAATTTGCCATAATCTAAAATTTATCAGTGTTTATTGCTGACAATTGTCCATATTCTTGTTGGTTAGACACGATGTATTAACATGTAGTTAGATAGGGCTAATCTGTGGCTACAAATTCTCGTTGTTTTTATACAATATTGAAGTTCTATTTGTTCTTAACCTGTCTGGACAAATTGATAGGGCACGATTTAGTGCTTGATAAATAAAATTCTAGTCAGGATCTTGATTGCTTGATATTGGGTTGGCAGGTGATAGTAGTGTCATATGCCATGTGTGAATTGAGTTCTTGATGTAGTCCTTGTTTTACAGGCATGTCTGTGTGCCTCTCAAGTTCTCTTTTCCAATTACCAGAAATGTTTGTGGATACAAATTGAAAATTTTCTAGATATTATATGTTAACCAAAAATGAACAAACCTTAGCTCCCATTTGGCCCCCATTTTCTGAAAGTCATTTTTCCTCAAACTTATTTTCAACCACAATCATTTCATGGGACACAAGTTTTATCAACTTTTCAATCACACATTTCATCAAAATTTATCAAAATTTACTAAAAATCTTATTTTTAGCTAAACCAAACATTGACTTATTCTTTTATGTATGAAAAACTTTACTTTGTTTTATGGGTTCGTAGGTGATGCTTTAAATGTTTTTGTTCTGGAAGTGATCATTGGTTCTGTCTAAAGATATGCTCTGCTTTAAGTCTTTCTCGTTCTTTAGATTAAATTTTGGTAAATTGGTCTCAGGTAAAAAGATGTGCTGAGATGTCAAGGAAACTACGATTCTTCAAAGATCAGATACATAAAGCTGGGCTAGTGCCTTCCCCTAATCCTGCATCTGAACCGGATATTGAGTTAGAAGAACTGGAGGTCTGTTTCTTTTCATTAATCTTCAATAGTTTCCGTATGAACATTTTTTTCTTTCTTCCACCTGTATGGCTTTTTATGGTGGTGGCAATCAGAATGCTGCGAAATGACCGCTTCTATGTTAGAAATTTCTTTTCCTTTTTTCTGGTTGAATCTTACTAGGGATGTTTTTTTTCCTTTATTTTGATTTTAGATTCAACTAGTGGAGCATGAGCACGAGCTTATTGAAATGAATTCCAACAGCGAGAAACTTATGCAAACATATAATGAGCTGCTAGAATTCAAGATGGTATTGCAGAAGGTACATTGACATATTCCTCTCTTATTTTTACTCTACATTTTTTTCCCTTGCACGTACAAACCCCTATAAGTTAGTGTGAGGATTTGTCTAGGAACTCTGTTCTTCATGTCAGAATGATCTAAACCTGGTAAGTTTTGGGAGGGATATTTTGCAGATTTCTTTGCGGACAAAGGCAGGTAGAGGGAGAAATATAATGCACGAAACATGGGGAAGGCCGTTGCGCTTAGTATGTGTGCTAGATACTAATTTCTTGTTTGAAATTTCAGACCAACTTAATAGTTCCCATAGCTTTGCATCCAGTGGGGGAGCTTCAGATTCTTGTTATACTTAGTCCTGCATAATATATCATCTTTATATCTAGATGTGTAGTATGCTTTATAATGGAACCAATACCAAGGGGAAATTAACTGCATCGTCCTTTTCCGAAATTGCACATCATTTTCATGTTATTGTGTTTTAAGCTGTCATGGGTAATTACAGGCGGGTGATTTCCTTGTTTCAAGTGGGAATCACGCTGCAGCCCAGGAGACAGAATTAAGTGAAAACGTATATACCAATGACGGTTATACAGATTCAGCATCACTGCTTGAAGAGGTAACATTTGCTATGATTTTTGTCTTTGAAATGGTATTGCACATGTTAAATGACGTCGTTTTTATTGCGATTATGTTATCCAATGGCAGGAGATGCAACCGGTCCCATCAAATCAATCTGGCGTAAGATTTATTAGTGGCATTATCTGTAAATCTAAAGTTCTTAGATTTGAAAGGATGCTATTTCGTGCTACAAGGGGCAATATGCTTTTCAATCAAGCACCAGCTGAGGATCAAATCATGGATCCTGCATCAAATGAAATGGTAATCTTTTGCTTCAATTCTCTTTGCAGATCTGCATATCTAATGTTTTCTAACTAGAATTCCAAATCATAACCTTAAAAAATTCAAATGAATGAATCTTTACATCTGAAGATTGAAAGAGAAGAGAATAAATTGATCATAATCAACGCCTTTTAAATTGTTCTCTCTTGTTAAATGATAGGACGAAACTATATTCTTCATTCTATCCTTGCTGATGAAGTGTTGTGAAATATTTTAGAGAATTAATCTGTGGTTATTGTTTCTGCAGGTTGAGAAAACTGTTTTTGTTGTATTCTTCTCTGGTGAGCAGGCAAGGACAAAAATTCTGAAAATTTGTGAATCGTTTGGTGCAAGTTGCTATCCTGTTCCTGAGGACTTGACCAAACGGAGCCAAATAACCCGAGAAGTATGTTCTGGGAATAGATTCAGATCTGCTTGTCTGTATTATTTTAGTTATTCCTTATTGGTTGATTTTTCTCTAATTATCATGACAGGATGCTAGAAAAAAGCTTCATGTTTTCACTATTTCATTTGATGCACACATGAACACAGAACTATCTAATATAGGCATTAATTCCCCTCTTTTTGAAATGCTTGGAACTCAAAACTATCTAATATAGGCATTGCCCCTCTTTTTGAAATGAATTAACCTTGAACATACATATTAGTATCAAATTCATGAATGTGCATTAAGCTCAATACTTATTCCATAAAAGTGCATTGACCTTGAAACTATTAATTATTTTAAAATATCTTGTGCTTCTAGGTTGGCACTTTCTTCACTGTTTGAACCACACTAGGTGCATTTATACATATTAATTTCTCATTCACAGGTATTGTCACGTTTGTCTGAGTTAGAGGCCACCTTGGAGGCTGGCCTACGTCATCGGGATAAGGCTCTTACCTCCATTGGTTTTCACCTTTCAAAGTGGACAAACATGGTACGATACACCTGTCAAAATTTTCTTCTCAAACTAAATTCATGATATCAATAAATAAGGTTTGGGATGAAAATCTTGAAACTTAATTCAGTTCCTTAACTCCTCTTTAGGTTAGAAGGGAAAAGGCTGTGTATGATGTGTTGAATATGCTGAATTTTGATGTCACAAAGAAGTGTTTGGTTGGTGAGGGCTGGTGCCCTGTTTTTGCAAAAACTAGGGTAATTTTACTTTCTATTTAATTTATATTTTTCTTGGTTAGATACCTGGAGTAGTTTTCATTACTTATGGGATAATATCTTCAATGTTACAGATTCAAGAAGTCCTGCAACGTGCAACATTTGACAGTAGCTCACAAGTGGGTATAATATTTCATGTAATGGATGCTGTCGAGTCACCTCCAACATACTTTAGAACCAACCATTTCACAAATGCATATCAAGAAATAGTTGATGCATACGGGTAAGTCAAATATGTATATTCAATTTTCTTGGACTTAACTTTCTTCGCCTCAGATTTGGTTTCTATTTTGTTCTTGTCAATTTGACATTACAATGTATTTAACTTTTAATTAATTGTTCCTGCTTATATTTTGTAGTACTATTGCAATATAGTTTCTCTTGCTTGTTAAGGCTACTTTTTCAGAAAAAAAAAAAAAAAAAACAGAAAATGGAAGAATTTTAAATTTATCTCTGTATTGAAGTTTTGTGAACATTGAAGTTCATGTTTATGTATGTATCTCTGTTAGCATCAATTGTGCTTCTTTCCCATGCTGCTCTAGACTATCTGACGAAAAACATAAATAATGGAAAATTTTATTTTCTGGGCATTAATATTCCCACCTTTTCATTCTGAAATTTGAATAAATGGAGTCTCAGTCTCTTTTCTGGTGCGTCCTTCTTTCTTGTAGACAGATAATTTCTGTTTATCAAGAAAGGAATATGTTTGTCAATAGAGAGAATATTGTTGAGTTTTAGTCAAGCAACCTGCACTCATGTCCCAAATTAGTGAGTTCAATTTGGCATACTGGTAGAACTACTCTGCAGACTGTGTTCTGATCGCGTCTCCACTTGAAGCTGCCTATTTTTTTGTTTTACGGTGTTTTGCCAGAGTCTGCACTTTGTTTTGCAGCAGCAATCAAACACTTGATTTTGGTGTGGCCTCCAAGTAAGACACCTGATTGTATTGCTTGGAATCAAACCTGCGGCCTTCGGTTGCCATTTTCATGCCTTGACCACCAGACCACCTGTGCTTTTCTGTTAAAAAAATGCCCAAAAACTTGTTTAGTGATTTTATGAATTGTTTATTACTAAAATGCTATTAAAAAAATTGCGAAAAATACTTACCAGTTATTACAAATAAATGATATTATTTTTAAATCAATAAAGGATCCATATATGTACATGCTCGTGAGTCTTTCTGGACTGTGTTCTTTGGACAATTGATGGACTTGGCTAACATGCATTTTAAACTTGCGATGGAGGTTCGGAGTACCACATGCCTCTAGCAGGTGGTTAAAGAAACAAGTTAAATTTTTAGCCTGTTATTTTACTTGTAATATTTCTACTATTGTTTTGACATTGGACCTTTTTCTTTATGTAACAAACCTTTTTATAAACAGCCTTTTCCAAGAAGTAATATTTCCTCTTTATATCTGTGTTTTATGCATAGCTGACAAAGCACTGATGCAACAATATATTTTGGCAGTGTCGCTAAGTATCAGGAGGCAAATCCCGCAGTTTATACAATCATTACATTTCCATTTCTTTTTGCCGTGATGTTTGGGGATTGGGGTCATGGTATATGCTTGTTATTGGGAGCCTTAGTCCTTATAGTCCGTGAAAAAAAGCTCAGTTCTCAGGTATGGTATCTTGATGTAAGATAGTGTACATAAACATACAATGGATTCATATTTCTATTGGTTCAGTTTTGTTAATAATCAATCTGAAGATTTCATCCCGCTGGTTTTTTTTTTATTTTTAGAGTTGCCCGATGTTGATATTTAGAAAATTCAATGTCCTATTATATGGTTTGATTTTGAAGTAGTTTTGTGGATGTCACAAAGTGAAGTTATTTGATGGTAATATGTTACTCGAGTATGTCATGTAGTTCATTATTTTCTTGTAACATGCAGATAGGTGCAGTGACAGATCTGGCAAAATAACTGAACTTGTTTATTGTTGATTTTGTGCTTCTATTACAACTTTGTTTGTTAACAGATTGTTAAGGAATGTAATTTATTGGAATGAGCTTTGTGGTCCATTTTATGGGTTAGTGAAATTCTTGGATATGGAAGGTGGTAAAGAAGTTTGAGTGTCCCCACTTGTTTCTTCTGATGCGGAACAAATTGTAACAGCTCTGCTCTAATAGACAATATATATATTTTTTTTTTCTCTAAGGTAGCTGGCCACAATGGTCAAATGCAATTTAAGGCGTAGAAAGAAATTCGAAGCCTAAGGATATTACACTGTCTTTTCAGCAACATTTAGGAGATATTTTGTACACTAGTACCTTTATGGTAGAACTAGTAAAATTTCCCTCATCAAGTAGTTCGGGATGGTGTTGTTGTTCATTCAGAAGTAACTCGTGTTCTTAGCTCTAGGCTATGTGAACAGACCATAGAAACTGTCTCCTAGATTTGCTACAACTTATAGTTAGATCCTTCAATTTGGTAGGATTAGCTGCACTGTAAAAGTTAGTTGTAGAAGCAAGCAAAGTTAACCAAGAAAATAAGTGATTACGGTAAGCCAAACTAAATTAGCAAGGCAAAAATAGGAAGTTAGCCAAATTAATGCTAACCTTTTTATTAGTTTTATCAGAATTTTTTTGGCAACATTGTGAAACCAGTGCTGCTGATTCTTACGGTAAGAGCAAATACATCCCATAAACTACATTTGAGCGATTATCCATATAATGAAGTAGACTGACCACCACACATCTCAAAGATTATATGGTTATCTTCACTAACCACAAATTTTCCTGGACAAAATTGTGCACACATATTTTATCATTCATCTCATTTACTCTTCATCTGCTTCATTTCTACTCTGTAATATATTTTTTGTTACCCTCAGAAACTTGGCAGCTTTATGGAGATGCTTTTTGGTGGCCGTTATGTTCTGCTTTTGATGTCTCTGTTTTCAATATACTGTGGCTTGATATACAATGAATTTTTCTCCGTTCCTTATCATATATTTGGTCACTCTGCCTACAAATGCCGAGATGCCACATGCAGGTAACTTGAATCACTGTCCTTGAATCTTGGCATTTTCTGTTTGGTGGCATTTGATTTGAGGCATCAATTGGGGTCAGTAAATGAATATAGAGATAATAAAGTTATAGACGATAGGAGGGTTAGGGTACAAGAGGGTAAATACATTCAGTAATTGAAAAATAGTATTCATTTGAAAAATACATGCGCAATAAATTTGGTATATAGTGATCATCTTCCTTCTCTTCCTACTTCTACAGTAGTATACTTGGCTTTTGCTGAGTAATTTGATCAAGGGAAATTGTTGTATTCTTGGAATCTAACTAAACACGAGCAAGTTGAATTAGGTAATTGAAGTTTATTGACCTGAATATGGCTTGCTAGGAAATAGTTGACCTCTGAGATGCTTTTATTTTAACCTGATCTTAGACAAGATTTTTCAGCAGGTGCCTCAGCGTTATAATAATTTCATATGTTTCCACTTTCTTTCCCCACCTTTCCAGTTTCATCTAGACCATTATCAAGTTTATAAAGGGTCCTATGTTGTATAGTTATGTATACATTTTTATTTTTGTAAATTGTAGCTCTAATACTGTTGCTGTCTGTTGACCTTTACAGTGATGCTTATTCAGTTGGTTTAGTCAAATATCGGGATGCATACCCATTTGGTGTCGATCCAGGTTGGCGTGGAAGTCGTTCTGAGCTTCCTTTCTTGAATTCTCTCAAGATGAAGATGTCTATTTTGTTTGGGGTGGTGCAGATGAACCTAGGAATCATACTAAGTTATTTCAATGCACGTTACTTTGGCAACTCACTTGATATTAGGTGTGTTCGCATTCCTTTTCTTTTTCGTAATTTTTCAATTTTTTAGAATCCAATGTAAGGGCTTAACTTGTGCTTTGTTCTTAGGTATCAGTTTGTGCCACAGGTGATCTTTCTTAATAGCCTTTTTGGATATCTCTCTCTTCTCATCATTATCAAATGGTGTACTGGCTCTCAAGCGGACCTGTATCATGTGATGATTTACATGTTCTTGAGTCCTTTAGAGGATCTGCGCGATAATCAGCTATTCTGGGGTCAGGGTGTACTTCAGGCACGATTTCTATTTTATCTTCTTGTATATTTTTGTTATATTGAGCAAATATAATTTGCAGCCTTAATTGTTCAATAAAAGTTTTGCAGGTCATATTGTTGCTTTTGGCAGTTATTGCTGTTCCATGGATGCTCTTCCCAAAACCCTTTATTCTGAAGAGACTTCACACCGAGGTAATGTCGATTTTCCGCCTGTTGTTTTTAAACTGGGATTCAACTATAGAATCTTTCCTACTTTTATTTTATCAATCAAAGTAAAGGGTCGCAAAACTTCCCTTCTTGTTTAAGCCCAGGTATTTCTTGTTTCTCTGCCCTTCTAACATACGCATGACTTCCTTTGTTAAGAACTTTTGCTGCATTATGAATGTCTCTCCTCCTCTCTGTACGTTTGTGGCTTCTTTTTCTTTTTTCCTGTATGAAGAAATAATTATGATAATATTTGAAGAATCATTTCCTTCAGAGTTAAAATGTCTTTAATTAATAATTCCTTTTTCCTCCTTTTGCCTGAAATTTTGGCCTCAACCATTCTTTCCCCTATTTCTTAGATCTATATAGTTGCCTTTTAGTTAATTTCTCTGGAAACTTTGGATCTATCTCACTTTGGACTGGGGTATACCTGTGTGCGTCTAACTACAGTAACCCTACGATTTTTTTTTATTATTTATATATGTTTTGCTAATGGATTAGTGTTTCAGTAATATAAATGTTGTCAAAAGAATGTATATTATATCTGACTCCTGAGAAAAATGAGTACTACATTATTGAGAATATCGGAATGAAAGAGTGCTGAATCTAACTGTTTGAGCTCCATTCTTGAATTAATACAATTTTTTTTTCTTATTTTCAACCACACGTTATCCAATAAAATAATATTATACGTATATCTAAAACTTTTCCTTCTTTTTTAACTACGCATTCTCCAAAAAATCAGCATTCCAAAACACATTTTTTCCAAAATTCTAATTTTAACGAAGCCCAAACAGGAGCTAAATAGCAACTTAATATAACTGTTTCAGTATCTTGTTGAAATATTCATCTCATATGGATATTCAAAACTGCTTTGGTGTGTTAAGCATCATGCACTGGCTGATTTGTCGGATTCTAATATTGGAAGTATAAAATTTGGAGAATGTGCAAGTCTACATTTTCCTGAGAAGCAGCATCGTGATTTGGTGTTTTAGATAGCTCATTTATCCTACTAATGAAATCCATGTAATAAGTAGATCATGGCTCTCGTTGTCCTAATAATATGTTTTGTAAGTTGAATTTCTTTTTGTACTGTTGTATTGGTGTATTAGAGCTACTTATTTAAGTTCTGAAACCTATGAATCAGTGATTGACTCAACCAACTTCTTTTACTTATCTAAGAGATTTCAAGGTCGGACATATGGAATTCTCGGAACCTCAGACATGTATAATGAGGAGGAACCTGACTCTGCAAGGCAACCACACCTTGATGAATTCAATTTCAGTGAGGTCTTTGTGCATCAGATGATACACGCTATTGAGTTTGTACTTGGTGCAGTTTCAAATACTGCATCATATCTTCGGCTGTGGGCTTTGAGGTGGGGGAATTTTTTATTTATGGTTCAAGGTATTTTTTATTTATGAATTTGTTCGTGAGGTAATTGTTATCCTTGTGTTATTGCAGTTTGGCTCACTCAGAATTATCAACTGTTTTCTATGAAAAAGTTCTTCTCCTTGCCTGGGGGTAAGTACTTATCCTGACCCGCTCTTGTGCATTCTGTTCCTTGTCTAATTTAACTTACTATCCTGCTGACTTTTACATGGTGTACGAGGCCCACAAGCAAATTTTATTTTTGCCCTACACTTAATGCAATTATCTATATGAAAGGAGAGTAGGTGGAAATGAGATAATCCTGCTCTAGCTTATAATACTCATCTTCTTCCTATGCTCAACTGCAAGTGAGATCTATCCATGTTTTACACCTGTCTGTTGATGAATGCAGGTATGACAACATCGTCATACGATTGATTGGTCTGGCAGTTTTTGCTTTTGCTACAGCTTTTATACTACTAATGATGGAAAGTCTTAGTGCTTTCCTGCACGCATTGCGTCTCCATTGGGTTGAATTTCAAAACAAGTTCTACAATGGTGATGGCTATAAATTTAAGCCCTTTTCATTTGCCTTATTAACTGATGATGATGATTAGTGTCTTTTGTTGCTCCGTATTCCTGAAATTTTGCAAAAGTAGCACAGGGAAAATGATAGTTTTTGGTGGCAATTGAGCCTCATATTTTTTGCTTCTCTTTAGCAAGGAACTGTAAAATTCCTGGCTGAAGATTCTTTAGATGCAATGGTATAAAAGGGTTATGTTGAGATTAGCCAAAGAGCTTTTAATTCTTTTTATCGTCTTAGGATTAAGGAGTTGTAAAGTTCGTAACCATGTGCTTTTATCTTTCTTTCGAGGCACATTTACACAAACCAATGTGTAGTGTAGGTTATGTTGGATATTATTCTTCTGTAATAATGAATCATATTCTTATAGATTTCTGAAAGTAGTTTGTTTGTAGAGTAGTTGAGCTCCATTCTCAATCAGTGCTGGATTTTTACTTGAATCCCAGCAGTGGTGCAATAAGATCTCGTACATTGATTGCTCTAACTTAAGCAGTTTTACATTTACTAAAGTGCTCGTTTTTTTTTTCGCTTCCTTTTTAGTGTTCTTAATTCAGCGTCCGTTTGAGCCCCATTTTTGTTAAAAATGTATTTTGAAATAGTATTTTGTTGGAGAATGTGCGGCTAAAAAATAAGGAAAATTTTTGGATTTACATGTAATATTATTTTATTAAAGAATGTAATTGAAAATAAGAAAGAGAAAAATGTATTTTGGAAATAATGGATACCAAACAAGGCTCAATAAGATTAATATTGTATGAGAAAGTTGATTTGACGATATTGATCTGGACACATTTACATGGATTAAGTTTTGGTGATGTACTCTTAAAAGATGAATGAGTAAGTTGGGTAATGTTCTGTTACATATTTGTACCATCCTCTGGCAGTGTTTGATTAAATGTAGTAGTGCAGGCATTGTATTTTGTTGAATAAATCCCTACAAAAAAAAGTATCCGGTCAAACCTGTTTGATTTTATAGTTTATAATTAATTACTTTATAATTAAAATGCAAACTTAAAAAGTTTATTGGAGTAACAAATTAGTGTGGGCATGATAAATTGTATGCAATTTACCGTCACATTACTTGACTGTTAGGTTTAAGTCAGCTGTCGAGTAGGGATTAAGCCATTGTTTTGTCTCCCTTTTTAAGAGTTTTTGGGGGAAATAAATTTTTTAGTGATTTTTTGGAGAACGCATGGTTAAAAAGTGAAGAAAATTTTGAGTTTATGTGTAAAATATTTTATTGTGTTAACGTGTGGTTGAAAATGAGTTCGAAAAAAAAAAGTCTGAAGAAAGGAAACAAATAGGGGCTAAATAAGTTTTAGATATGCCGTTGTTTGGTACCATTAAAATCTAAATTTAAATTTAAATTAAAGTCAATAATTAATTTTAATTTCATGGTTTATAAAGCAACAACTTTTCAACCCTATATTAGTATATTTCATCAATTTTTATTAAAATTTACTAAAAATTTAATTTTAAATCCCACCATATATAGGCCATTCTTCATTTTAAACGGAAAAATTTGTATATGCCCTCTGATTAAAAAAGAATTCACACTTTTGTAATGCCCCGACCATGCGCCGCAGCCGTTATGATGGAGGTCTTGGGTTCGAATCCTGAGAGACGCGTCAGAAATCAGTGAGGGGTAAGATGAGCCTAGGCCTTCCCAAAGCGGACAGTACGTACGATATGATAACGGCTGCGGCGCAAGGTCGGATCGTTACAACTAGGATACAACTTAAGTCTCTCATATAATTGAGGTCTTGGGTTCGAATTCTGGGGACGCGTTGAAAGCCATGAGAAGTAAGATGGGCCCATGCTCTCCCAAAGCGGACAGTACGTACGATATGATAACGACTGCTGCGCAAGGTCGTGTCGTTACAAAATTATAAATAAATTATTTTTAAGGATTAATAGCTAGAAAACCCCCTAAAAATGTTTTCATTTGCGATAATACCCTCTACCTATTGGAAACCATAGAAAACACATATTTGAAACCTTTTTGTGGGAAAAAAAATCCCTTATCGTCAAATTTGCCGTTGAAAACATTAAAAATGCCAAAATTAAAAAATAATAATTGCAATTTTAGTATCCAAACTTTTTATTATTTCATAAATTATACCCGATTTTTTTTATTTCTTTTTTTTTTTTATATATATATAACACCCATAATCCCAAATCTTTAAAACTTTATTTTCCACCCCACCCCACTTTATCTTCTTCTCCAAAACTTTATTATTTTATTTAATCCCTTTCAAAACCCTCATAAATCACTCACCCCAAATTCCACATTTCTTCTCATTCCCAGCTTTATTATGCTATTCACTTCTGTTCAAAGGGCCATCTGTTCCCTAGTGTTAATATCTGTGCTGCATAAATTCCTGTTGGAAATGGTGCTATATTTGACCACTAATGGGTCAACTTTGACCACAAATTTAGGAGGGACCCGATGTTCGATTTATCGAAATTAATGTTCAATTAAATTCTACGTTCCGAGTAGATGAGTGTAGAATATT
>CAIGRF010035877.1:4759-22021 GCA_903798235.1 Fraxinus ornus | reverse complement strand
GTGAGTAATCTTGAAAGGTTATACGATTCTTGCTTTAAAGGTGACTTAGATAAAAGAAGATCTACTCTTTGTAATTGTTGTATAAGTTGGAAGTCCCAACTACAAAAAAACTTGTAGCTCTATCTTCTATTGAAACTGAATATATTGCAGCATGTGATGTTGTGAAAGAAGGACTTTGGTTGAGAGGTTTATTGACTGAAATTGGTTTCATAAATGAAATAGTTAGAATTTTTATAGATAATCAAACTGTCATACATTTAAGTAAAAATCATGTATATCATGATAGAACTAAACATGTAGATATTAAGTTTCATTTTGTAAGAAACTAGGTTGAAAAAGGTATGATGAATTTCGTAAAAAATTTCAACTGAGTACAATCCTTCTAATATTGGTACTAAAATCCTGACCTTGAATAAATTTAAAGGTTGTTTGACAATTCTGAACATTACATGAAGGTAATAGATTTGTTTTATTGACTTTGTTTTTGAATTTACACTAACTTCATTCATTTTGTTTTTACAGGTTGTTAGAGCAAATGAAACTTGTTGACAACGTTAGATTCCACTTAGATGGTCCATGAATAGTTCAGCAAGGTGGGGATTGTTGGATTTGGGTAATTTGCTTCACTATTCATTGGTCTTGATTCTTTGTTGTGCTGATTTTTTACTTAGGCCGTATATATATAATTCTGGGTTCCAATCTATTTACCAAAAACTGTGTTTCTTGAAACACAACTTTGGCATTTTGGACACTTTTGATGTGGACCCTTCCTTTGGTAACATTGTAACCGTTTGATTTGTGGTTTTTTTACATGAGTCTCTCTCTCTCTCTCTCTCTCTCTCTCTCTCTCTGATTTTTGTTCCTTTAATTCAGTTTTTATTTATGAGTTATGATTTATGTTTTACGAGGTATGACTATGATTTGTGATAAATAATGGGTAAATAGCACAAAACTCCCTTATCTTTCAATNTCTCTCTCTCTCTCTCTCTCGTGGTGGAATGCATTCTAAGTGATTGGTTTTCTTAGGGTTTTCTCGTCTAATTCTTCTCTGTAACTTTGGTGTTATTTGTGTAAATTGTTAAAGTCTTTGTTATGATTGTTTTTAGTAAACAATCGTTTGAGAGGAATTTGTATATATTACTTGAGGTTTGTGTTAGAAGAGAGGCAAGAGAAAACTTGAAGAAATATCTGATTTCATCATATATTTGTATTATTTCTTGGTGAATTGATAAAGGAATCGAGCGCAATCTACTTGTAGAGGTTCAAGGGTGAGTAAGCCTAAGGTTGAACATCCGGGCCCTTAGTGGCGTGAAAATCTCCTGCATTCCTTTTAATTTTCCGCAAAATTTATACCATCTACAAATCATTGCTGTTAATCCTTATATAAGTATGATTTCGAGACCAACAACAATGAATAAAATCTTCACGTGTGTTTCTTGTGTAATATTTCTTAGTAGTATCCAATATAATTGATTGATTAGGGTAAAAATGAAATTATAATCGCCAATGGTGGACTTCAAATTTTCAAGGACTAATGTTAATAAAAATGAAAATCGAAAACATTAAGGCTCCGTTTGATACACAACATTTTTCATGGACTTTTGTAATGTTTGATAGTCAAAATTTTCCCCGAAATTTTTTTTCCACATTTTTGAGGAAAAAAATTCTTGATGTTTTGATTGGTTTTGATTTTCCAAGTTTTTTTTTTTTTTTGGCAAGTGGAAAAAATTCTAAACACAATGGTGAAAAAAAATCACTTTTATTGATGATTTCCATGCAAAACAAAGCCAAACGAATGATATTTGGTATGGTAATTTTTTTTTCAATTTTTTTTTTTTTTAACAATTGGAACAAATTATAGACGCAATAGTAGAAAAAATATTACTTTAATGGACAATTTTCATAAAAAAACGAAGTCAAACAGACACCAAACTTTCAACATTTTTCAAGTGAAAAATTATACCAATCAAACACCATTAATTATAATTTCTAGTAAAATAAAACGTTTTCTTTCCACATTTGCAATTAAACGGACCCCAAGATCATAAATCGAGGGTGGAACGAGCAGCTAGAGCTGATGGAGTCGGATCTAATTTGAGAACCATACATATTTAACAAAGAACCTTTTGGCCATACATTTGAGTTGATTTTCTAGAATCTTAATTAATTTTAGATTTACATGCTTATTCTTTTGTGGCTATTCATCCTCCTGAAGAATAGCTTATTTTTCCACGAAATTAGGAGCAAATTCTACTCATATACATGCGTATTGTTCCTCTCATATATATTAGAATTTTGATTTTCTTGGCATTTGAGCTGCCAGCATTCTTTGCCCTCCATTTTGGCCCTTTCTCTCTCTCAATGCTCATTTTCTCCCTTAGAAAACGTAATGGGCTGTGGCGCTTCAAGTTATGATGCCAATGGCGTGGCTTCACCAGCCAGGCTTCGCCCCTTCTTCCTCCACAAGTTGGAGGTTTTCGCATTACGTAGACATACCCAGGCTCCCATGACGTCGGACCCTAGTTCGACTCATGATAATTCCAAGAAAGTATTGCTTATGCATGATAGTATAGAGGATGGAAGTGCTTCTAAACATGAACCCTTGTTCTTTGATGCTCGTAAAAGCACGTCAGAAGAGGCTCCGGACAAGGAAAAGGTTAAAAAGATTGAGGATATTGAATTGACAGATGAAGAGTTTGAGGATGTAGAAGAGGAAGATTGTGATGAGAGAATGCTAAGGAATGATGGTCCAGGTTCACCCAGTTTCCGGGTATATATCAAAGATGACGGGAAAGATAACAACTATGGTACATGATAATCTATAAATTTGGAAAATTTCTTGGAAACTATTGAGAAATTTTTTACTGAAATATTCGAAAACTTTGATTATGAATTGTAGACTAAACTAAACCACAATAATTTGTCTTAAACTTTTTTGGGAATAACGTCTCTGTGTCATTTCATATCCTGTCACCTGTAGTTGAGGAATATTTTTCTGAAAAGAAATTTTGTAGAAAAACCTAATGAATACAATATTTTCCTCCGACATTTTCTGATCACCTCCCTACAATCCTTGCTCCGCCACTGCATAACCACATTTTTTGCTTTTTGATTTGTGCCGGAAAAGATACAATATAATGATTGATGATTACCTAATGCAGTTACCAGTGATTCCTTCGAAGATGCAGTTTCATCAAAGGTAAATTTTATCTTCCCCCACCCTCCAAATCCCCAGCACTATTACGATATGTTTAGTATGCTAAATTGAATAATTATAATGGACAGATTAAAAGAAAAAAGTTATAATCTTATCTGTTTTGCAGGAAAGTAATGACGAGTCTCTAAGCAACAAGAAGATAGTGAAGAAAGGAAGGAAAGTGAGGAGTTTCAAAAACGTTTTGCCTAAGGGAGGACAAATTGTAGTCAAGAATCTATTGAATGTTAAATCCTGCTATAATTCATCCAAATCTGCACACCATCGCACTCATTTTCTTACTCCGAGAGCAACTGCTTGATCGATTCCTGATATTTTGGCTCCAAGAAAATATTGTTTGCTTCATTTATTTATTCGTCTTTAATTCTTCTCGAAGGGTAAGTTGGAGTTGGAAATTAAGAAATATGTGAAGTATGGCAGGATGAATAGTACTCAATTATAGAGGGGAAATTCCATCCGACCGACGCAATTATACTTTGGAGTGATGGGTATTTTAACCTGAACCGAACTTCCCGAACCAGAACTGGAGGTTCCAGCCCGATTCCAAAAAAAAAAAGCTAAAAATCGAAATCGAAAATTCTAGAAAGGATCCTGGTTCTTGAATCGAAAATGTGGTACCCGACTCTAGAACCAAACTTGTTTTATAAGTTTTTAGCTTTTGTAGAACTAGTATATTCATATTTTAAATTTTTGGTTTGTTCTTTGGGCATTCATATTGGATACTGTTAGTGCCATAGTTGCAGTGGATTGAAAAAATATTGAAATATATATTTGATGACATATTTTATTTACTATATTTCTACTACTTCGAGTTCGTGTTCAATTCCAGTAATTACGTGCATCCAAATAAAAAAAAAATTAAAGAATCGTCAAATTTCATTAGTCAAATTTCATTAGTCAAATTTCATTTGTGTAAAAGTTTGAAGACCTCAAATGTAATTTTTCTATGTTCTACTAAATATTTGCCTCTATAGTATTATTTTGATCATTAACCTTCATTTAATAATAATAATAATAATTTTTTTTTTTTTTTTAAAAAATGGGAAGAATCCCCCCAACCAACCCTTCCAGCCTTGAAAAGTCAAGAAAAAAAAAAGGCACACTTTTATATTTCCTCTGGTCTCCCTACAGTTTGTAATCCTACATTTCCTACCATAAATTTGCAAAATAAAAGGACATCCTGTCTGTATTGTACAACTGAATAAAGCGCCGACGCAATTTAGAGTGGTACCGTACAAACCAATCTGGCAGCCAAACTGAAACAGATCAAACCACTTGTACGTTTATTAATTCTCTCAAAATTCTTTGTTCCAACTCTCTAATCGAAATCTCTCCATCAACACCGCATACACAAGCCGGGTAATTCTCCTTTTTTTCCCTCAACTTTTTAGTTTTAATTTGTTTGGGTTCTCTCATTTTATTGATAATATGCATCTGATATAGTTGCCTAAGATTTGATCTGAGAAATGAAATCTGATTTTTATATAGGCATATTAATTGATTTATGGGTGTATGTGATTTGACGGTTTGTTTTTGTTGATTAGGGAGTCAATATGCTGGGAGTTCTAAGGCAAAGAGTGGCCTGCAGAGGCATTCCTACTTCGGTAATATGACATCTTGATTATTGAAAATTGTGGTAAATTCATTTGTTTGATTGTTAAAATTTTTTGAAAGGTTGTGTAAGTTTTTCTTCATTTTTTTTTTCCTGATTCGAAGAATTTGGAGCGAGGAATGCGAGTACTTGCATCCCGGTCTTTTTCTTCCACAGCAAAAGAGGTACATATACGACTAACCTATGTAGTTTTTTTAAGTTTCTTAATGTTGTGAGAATTGATATTAGAGAGGTGTGTATTTGAGTAAGTTCATAACAATGTTTGGTAGTTGAAAATTGAGGGAGTATATATAATAAAAGATATTCATCGAGTGAAATCTGTATAGTTTTGATATCTTTGGGCTTCAATGCTGCATTTGGTGCTTTTCTTGTTTTTAAGCCTTTTGGGTACTTCCTTTTAAACGTTCTACGGTTCTACCAAATGCAACCTACATCGGAACATCAACCTAAATGTATATCCAAGTACTTTGATTTGTGTGTGGTTAATGATATTGTAATTTCCATTTCTTGTAGATAACTGTCCGTGAGGCTTTAAATTCAGCCCTTGATGAAGAAATGTCTGCTGACCCTAAAGTCTTTTTAATGGGTGAAGAGGTAATCTGAAGTTTTAATTTAGTATGAGAAGAAAATTTAATTACTAACGTTGTTGATTTATTCTTTTTGGGTTCCATGACTTTTTTTGACTTTTTTTATTCCTGTTATTTAGGTTGGTGAGTATCAGGGTGCATACAAGGTGGGTGTTACTCGTTCAACAGCACCTCAACTGCTTCAACAACAAAGATTTCCATAATCCTATTTTATTCTTTTAGTAACTGGGTGTTGATTTATTGTGTTCTATTTTAGATTTCCAAAGGGCTTTTGGAGAAGTATGGTCCTGACAGAGTTGTCGATACACCCATTACTGAGGTTTCTCTTTGTCTTTTACATATAAATTGTTCTAGCTGTGTTTGTAATATTTTCCATATTCAACCATTTTATGTTTTGCAGGCTGGATTTACTGGAATTGGAGTTGGTGCAGCTTACTATGGTCTGAGGCCTGTAATTGAGTTCATGACTTTTAACTTTTCTATGCAGGTGAGATTTCTTTCTTTGATGCTATGGTGGGCGTACAGAAAACAGGACTTTTTTATTCTAATTAGAAATATTTCCATTCAATTTTAAATTGATTCTTCACAAATTTAATTTTAATCAATTCTTGGTCCCTAAATCCAACTTTCCATTCCAATACGATGCTCTACAAATGTTATGATTTAGCTAGAGTTCGTATAAAATAGTTGATGACATGCTCAACTCAAAACTATGACAATTTAAGCGAAGAAGACACATACTTTACTGTGTTAGTTTTTGGTCCAATACTTCTTAATGACAAAAATCATGCCTACAATTTACCATGACTGAATTCTATGCATCGAGGAAGAACTACATGTATTCTTCAGAAGTGATCTTTTGACTATTAAAGCCTTTTGTTAGCCACAGTGTGAAGGTAGTGACATCCTCTTTTTCCTAGGTAGTCACACACTTCTAAATATAGAATTGCAAGCTTAAGTGCTAGACCAATTCAAAAGCAAAGAATGTTTCAACTTATTTAGTATGAGTCAAATTCATCAACAAGAAAGAAATAAAAAAACTTTAGTGTGTGGTTTCATTTCATTTCTTTGATTTGCTATTTAGTTCCCCACAGGCATCTTTATGTCCTAACAAAATCGATATAACACTACGTTGGAATAACTGATGTATTGTTGTTGCAGGCCATTGATCACATTATTAACTCTGCTGCAAAATCAAATTACATGTCAGCTGGTCAGATATCAGTACCTATTGTTTTCAGAGGTCCTAATGGTGCTGCTGCTGGTGTTGGTGCTCAACATTCACAGGTACGAGCTTGATTCAGCTCGTCATTTTTTTCTTCAAAATATCATGCGTCACACTTCAGATCGACTCTCAATAATCTGTTGTTACAATCCAAGGAATTCTTTTCTTGTTTTTCTTCTAATGGTAAAAAGAGTGAGTATTTCGATGGGAAAATGAGCTCAATTTTTAATTTATGATGGAAAAAGAGACTTTGTTCATGTTTGGCAAAGCATAGATTATAATTTCATCTAGGGAAAAATTGCAGCATCGGGCCCTAATCTTTTCAATTTTTGTAGATTTTACCCCAACCTTCATTTTGTGCCGTGAAAGGTCCCTAACCTTTCATAAATATGCAATTGGGATCCATCTGGACGAAAACCATTCACTTTTCCATTAGTTGACCAAGAAAATGAGTTTGACCACATTATTAATTATTTCTATAAGGGTAGAATGGTAACTTTATCTCTTTTCATATAAAAAAATTAAATAAAAAAAAACCATCATCTTTCACAACTACTCCATCCCATCCAAACCCTACCCCCTATTCAAAACCAAAATCACTCGATTTACTCCAACTATTTACACGTGCAACGCCGCTATGTCGGCGCAGTTACATCAGTCGAAGTACTCCGATATTCAGTCTCTTCGTCGATTCATTACTCAGGCAAGTGGCGTCGCTAACGTCAGGACGCATAACATCCTCCTAACAGCCTACCTCGACTGTCGAAAAAGGGACCTTGCTTTGGAACTCATCAGTGATGCACCATTTAACCCCTCCCCCACCTTTGATTCAGCTCGTCATTTTTTTCTTCAAAATATCATGCGTCACACTTCAGATCGACTCTCAATAATCTGTTGTTACAATCCAAGGAATTCTTTTCTTGTTTTTCTTCTAATGGTAAAAGGAGTGAGTATTTCGATGGGAAAATGAGCTCGATTTTTAATTTATGATGGAAAAAGAGACTTTGTTCATGTTTGGCAAAGCATAGATTATAATTTAATCTAGGGAAAAATTGCAGCATCGGTCCGTAATCTTTTTAATTTTTGTAGACTTTACCCCAACCTTCATTTTGTGCCATGAAAGGTCCCTAACCTTTCATAAATATGCAATTGGGGTCCATCTGGACGGAAACCATTTACTTTTCCATTAGTTGACCAAGAAAATGAGTTTGGCCACATTATTAATTATTTCTATAAGGGTATAATGGTAACTTTATCTCTTTTCATATAAAAAAATTAAATAAAAAATTAAAAAAACCATCATCTTTCACAACTACCCCATCCCATCCAAACTACCCCCTATTCAAAACCAAAATCACTCGATTTACTCCAACTGTTGACCAACTATTTACACGTGCAACGCCGTTACGTTGGCGCAGTTGCATCAGTCGAAGTACTCCGATATTCAGTCTCTTCGCCGATTCATCACTCAGGCAAGTGTCGCCGCCAACGTCAGGACGCATCACATCCTCCTAACAGCCTACCTCGACTGTCGAAAAAGGGACCTTGCTTTGGAACTCATCAATGATGCACCATTTAACCCCTCCCCCACCACTTACCGCATTCTCTTAAAAGGCCTCGTAAACAATCATAAAATCGAAAATGCCCTTGAGCTAAAGGACGAAATGGCCACCAAGCGCTTTAAACTAGACCCAACTGTTTATTCATATTTAATTTTGGGTTTAGCTAAAATTCAAACCCGGATGGGGTTTTCGAATTATACGAGGAACTAAAGGAGAAATTGGGACAAGAAGAAGTTGGAGGTGGTGATGGCTTCGATTTTGATTTTGATTTCTCATTTGGGTTCCATTTGGCAATGGGGAAGAGGGTAGCAAAGGTGGTGGATGTTGTGGATTCGACGGTGGTAGTGGTAGTGGTAGTAGGCGGATTTGGGCGGTGATGGGTAGCCAAGGTTGGGTTTTGGGGTAGGGGTACGGATTTGGATGGGATGGGATGGGATGGGGTAGTTCTGGAAGATAATAGTTTTTTTATTTAATTGTTTTTATATGGAAAGAGATAAAGTTACTGTTTTACCCTTGTAGAAATTATTAATAATGTGGTCAAAATCATTTTCTTGGTCAACTAACGGAAAAGTTGACGATTTCGTCCAGACGGACCCAAGCTACATATTTATGAAATGTTAGGGACTTCCGTTGGTACAAAATGAAGGTTAGGGTAAAGCCTGCAAAAATCGAAAAGTTTAGGGACTGTTGTTGTAATTTTTCCTTTCATCTAGTGAAATATTTTTTTATCCGCACATTCTGTAGGACTAATGGATAATAATCACTCACAAGCATGCCCTTTATAACACATACAATAAAATAAGGCGTTGCTTCACCTTCTGGACTATATTTTATTCTTTTAACATTGTCCTCTTGCGAGCTATACAAACTCACAGTTACTATTCCACAATTCAATATATCCCACCATCTCACTCAGTGTGTGTCGTGCAGTGCTATGCAGCCTGGTATGGTTCATGCCCAGGATTAAAAGTACTGGCTCCATATTCATCAGAGGATGCTCGTGGCCTGATGAAAGCTGCTATAAGGGATCCAGATCCCGTTGTTTTCCTTGAAAATGAATTGCTGTGAGGATTGAGATTTCGTTCGATGTTTATAATAATCTGTACCATTATCATTTAAAGTTAATAACTTTGTGTCACAGATATGGTGAATCCTTCCCTGTTTCTGCTGAAACTCTCGATTCCAGTTTTTGTCTTCCAATTGGGAAAGCTAAGGTATTTTATCGAAGTCCATTGTACTTTTGCTTTGCATTATGTGTGTGTGTGTTACTTATCTCTCTTCAATTTTATTTGGCAGATAGAACGTGCTGGGAAGGATGTGACAATCACTGCTTTCTCCAAAATGGTTGGCTATGCTCTTCAGGTGGGTCCAGTCAATTTGTGGATAAATTAAATAGATTTGAATCTCATAGAATGTTTGCAGCATCAGTTGTTTTCAACAAATTAATGTAAACTTTAAGATAAGAGAAATTATAGTACAAAATCAGAACTAGCTCTTTTCTTGCGAAATTTTTTCTTATATGTTCTACTTTCCATGTGAAATCTGTATAGGCTGCTGAGATTCTTGCAAAGGAAGGAATTAGTGCTGAGGTAATTCAATGATATTCAATTACACTACACTTGACATCTTGAATTGAAGAATGGAAACATGGTGTTTTATGAACTTGATTTATTGGGGTTCCTTTGTTTCTACAGGTGATAAATCTTCGCTCGATTCGCCCGCTTGATAGAGCCACGATAAATGCTTCTGTCAGGAAAACAAATAGGCTTGTGACTGTTGAAGAAGGATTCCCTCAACATGGTGTTGGTGCAGAGATCTGGTTACTTTCTGTACCCAACTGGATCACCCATGCTTTCTCCTCAACTAATGGTTCCTTTTATCACTCAATGTATTTATTATTATTTTCATTCCTTCAGCACATCTGTTCTTGAAGATAGCTTTGAGTACCTTGATGCTCCTGTTGAGAGGATCGCCGGGGCAGATGTTCCCATGCCCTATGCTGCAAATCTTGAGAGAATTGCTGTCCCACAGGTTAGTTCTTATTGGGCCTTTTTCCTTTTGTTTTGACTATATCTTCTTTGGCTTTAATAATGCAATACACAAATACATATGTACTTAAACATAATTAATGGGATAAAAGAAAGGCAAAATTAGTGCTGGACTACCCAACCTTTCATGTGGTGTGGTTGTCCTTAACCTTCAAAATTGAGATTCTAGGTCCCCAAACCTATATAAATCTGTAAATCTTGGTCCACACGTGGGAAAAACTGCCCATGTAAATGTGAAAAATTGCATGCAATTTTTAGTTAATTGAAGAGAAATGTTAAGTGGCTTGATTGTTATGTCATCTAGCTCTGAGTCATGTGAAAGACGCTTCAAATTTTGACATTCACATTGATGGTTTCAATCACGTTGGACTTTGATTCATAGATTTAAATTGATATCGGGGACCTAGATACTCATTTTTGGAGGTTGGAGACTCATAATCACGCTACCTGAAAGGTTGGGGAGCTCAGCCCTAACTTTCCCTAAAAGCAATGGTGGTTGAGACTAATTTGACTATTTTTTAGCAGACACTTGACTTCATGGTGGATAAACTTGAGCTAAAATGTTCATGTACTATTTTCTTTTAACGTGCTATTATGTTATCTGAAGATTGTGACCTTTAGTAGGTGCCCACTGGTTCAATTGTTGAAGCATTTCTATATTTGTTTCTTCCTTTTCTCATTATACTCTTCATGTTATCTTTGATTTTGATTGAAGTCTTAAAGCCCTTCGGTAATCCCAACTCCACTTATATTTTCATCATCTATCAAATAATTCTTTGATTCTATTCTGTCATAGCCCAATCCCCTCGTGCACTAGCACTAGTTTGATATAAATCTTTTTGAATAATTCATCTATTGGGGTTAGATCTAAAGATTGTTTTTCCTCTGTTATTTACTTATTCCATATATACGTACTGTGGGGAGAATAAACGAGTTTTAAGATAATATATAAGCCAACACTAGAGCTTCAAACAATCTAGACTAATTTATTGACAGATTTTTCTTCTTTTCTTCCATTATTTTTAATTCAAATGATCCTGCATGTTGTTGAACTCATTCCCTGATCTGATTTTGATGCTTTAAAATCCATGGTTCAGGTTGAGGACATTGTTCGAGCAGCAAAGAGGTCTTGCTACAGATCAAGTTCATTGGCTGCAACTGCTTAAAATTTACAAAGAACACAAGGTTTTTGTTGATTCTAGATTTTTTTTACACGTTGTTGTGTGGATTTTTACATTTTCCTTTTGACTTCTGTGGTTAAGAAATCCACATTTGCTATAAAATAAGATTAATAACATTGACGGCATACGTGTTTCTGAAATTTCTCTTGTTGTCACAGTTGAAGAAGATTAATATGTAAGAAAACCAAAGAAACTCAGTGAAGCAAAAGCTGCAAAGCCATTGTTGTTATCCTAGTTTCGTTTGCAAACTTTGTTACCTTTTCTGGTTTTGGTTGGCATATTGACCACGTTCATTAAGTGTGCAGTGTCATCTTTTATCCGAAAGTCCATTACACGAGGCAGGAATTATCTATATATCAAGTCGAGTTCTTCATAATCAACTCCGACTTGATACTCCTCTTGTCGGAACTTATGTGTTTGGCAATGATTTCTTTCATATTTTTACCGGCAAATTATTTTATAATAAAGTTCTTTTATTGCTGATAATGTCTCTAACTGAATCGACCCATTGCCTGCATAAAATGTGCATTTGGATTTATCTTTCAAGAAAAGTTGTACAATTATGTATTTAGATGAAAATGAAGGACGCAAACGAGCCCCTCTAGATGGGAAGAAGGAAACAAAAAGAGAAGAGAAAGGAAGGAGTCTCCATCGTTTAGTGCATCTTGCTAATTCGTCCAACTTTTAAAATTGAACTTTTACGTCCAAAAAGTGTAGTGCTGTTGGCGTAGTTAGCCCTTTTATTTAATGGTAAATTCCTCCAGGGATCCGAATGTTTCATGAGTGTGGCAGGTAAGTCCCTACCTTTTTATTGCGTGGGCAATATCTCTACCTATGGAAAACGTAAACGGCTTCGCGAAACGCATGTGATGTTTGATTAAAGGGTAAAATTATTTTATTTTATTTTTTTATTAAAAAAAGAAAAGAAAAGAAAAAGTGCAACATTTGATGTGTTATGAAACAGATGATAAGATAATGAAATAATGAAAAAGAAAATAAGAATACAAGAATTTACATGGATACCCAATTCGGGAAAAAAAACAACGGGTAGATAATTAATTGTTTTGTGTTTACAATATCAAAATTTCAATTATTTCAATTGAAATTTAAGCTCTCAATCTCTTGATATGTTGTTGAATGGGTAAAATATAATATGAATGTTACAACATGGAGATATAATGTGAAAATATATAAACCCTCTTATTGGAGTCCAAGATGGAGAAAAAGTCCAAAAATTCGGATAAAACAAAAAACCGTGAACATCAGTTAGGCGCTACCATTGCAGCGCTATGTGGTCCCTGCCTCCTTTTTCTTATTGTTTCAATTCTTGGTGCCTAGGCGTTGCTATTGTAGCTCCTAAGCGTTAGGTCTCGGGTTAACATTTCAAACCATGTTTTTTTGCCATCCAAGAGTCTTTTTTCAAGCCAAAATTCTAATTATTATTGAAATTTGATCTCCAAAACTTAAGACTCTACAAATCCAAATACTTTAGACTTTTTCCAATCAACCGAATCCCAAATCACATTGAATTTGGATCACACCACAAAATAATGTAATTTGAATAGTCATTTTTTAGTTTTGGAATATAAGAACTTTTTTAGATAATTTTACTTAGACATAACATGCATTCATGCATAGCAACTGATTAGTAACATGGATTAAAATGATAGTAGGAAATGAAAAGGACTATTACTAATTTTATGTCTAGACGCAGAACATGTAGAAAATGCCTTGTCTAGTGCTTAGATGGGAAAAAAAACGTTGTCCACTTACGACGCTCAAGTGGCATTATATAGTTTTAAAGTCCAATTGACAAAATGCTCAACAGTTGTTGAAATTTAAAGAGAAAATGAGCCTTAACAAAAATCTGTCATATCCCAAATCCAGTTCAAAATATTGCTTTCTGTCCGAGACAAAGCATTAATGATTCTTTGGATTATGTTTTTCTGTAAAAAAAAAAAATAGTGATTGTTAATTTTTCAATATAATTTTATAATTAGTTCTCAATTACAGATTCCGTCGATCACTTCATGACTCATTTTAAATTTTTTACACTATAAAATTTGAACAAGTGACGTACAAAGTATCATCAATCATGTTACCGAGTCAAATAGATTGACAAAAAATTTAACATAATATCACATGTCATTCTATCATTGAACTATTTAAAATACAGTCAACTTTTACATCAAATTATCTACTGTCACCTACACTTGTGTCACTACATATGTCAAAATTCTTCTGGTAAAGTGGCATGATCCAAGAATCATACAATTTTCAATGTTAATTATGATTGTAGTATTACAATGAAAATGAGAGAATTAAGGTAAGCTCGAAATTGAAACAACAAAGTTAAGTTCTCAACACTTTTAATTAAGTTGAAACTAGTAATATCGATTGGAAAGAGAGTTTTGAATTGTGATATTTATTAGTTATAATTTTCAAGAATATGCAAATTAACTTACCGACGTCAAGCAATTTAAAAGAGTNCTCTGTTTGATTTAGTTTATTTTGATTCGGTATTGAGCCTCAAATTGGGCCTTCATCTTTCTTATCAGCTGTAATTCATTTTAATTGAAGCAAAAAAAAAAAAAAAAGTGAAAAAAAAGAGAGAAAAAAAAAATTGAGCTACTAATTAAAAAAAAAAAAAAAATTTCATGTTATATAACTAGAAAATAGGTTACGATTTATATGACACAACGTATAAGTTACAAAATTCGAACAAAATCAGTGAACAAAATATTCATGCATCTCTTTAGAGGGAAACCAATTAAACAGAGAGAGTAAATGCTGATCAAGATTTTCTTATGGAGAAAAACAAAATAAAGATAAATATAGCGTGTTGTCGGACTCGAACAAAAAGTTTTTCTCTTTATTTTAACATTCCTCGAGATGCTCTTTAAATGGGGAAATATGCTCTTTAAAATAAAGAGTATTGTTGAAGATGCCATAAGACTTGTTAGCAAGACAATAAACGAGGAATTCGTTCTCAGTTCTCCAAAATGTAACAGATTTTCAAATTTTTTTCCATTTCCATTCCCATTGTTTTCCACAAATTGATACTAGTATTTTTCCCATAAATACTATTAGCGTGTTTGATAGGTTGAATTAAGGTAATTTTTTCATAAATAAAATTTTTTAATCAGTATGAAAAATAAAACCTGTCTCTATAGATGAGACGGATGGAGTATTAAGACTCGAAATTTCATCTTAAAAGGTCGACTTTATTTAAAAGATTAACTCAAATTCATATATATTAGTTATTGATTTCGTCTTTAACCAACTTGAATTGTCTTTGATACATTGAATGGAAAATTGGCAATGAGAGACTAAATTTTTGCATGGTTCCCAAAAAGATGTCAAAGTTGATACTTTTAAGTAAATGAGATCCAATGGACATCAAAGAGTCACTTTATAATCTCGATAAAGGGCAGACAAAAGGGAGTTCAATTTGTTTCTCTATCAAGATGGGTTTCTTTCTTTTATGTAAAACTTGTTAATGGAAATTAGTATCTTGCATTGAATAAAAAGGACATAGCACCATTTTCATTAGGTTTTGTGTGGCTAAAGATCTTGTACTCTTTGGACCCATAACTCATGCCCCCCTTTGGGTATATGGCCTAACTAATGCAAGACAAGTATATAGGAATTTTTAGGTGGAGTTGTTATAACTTTTATTATTCTTCGTACTATCTAACCATTTTTGGGGACAATCACTAACTCTTCATTTCTGACATTTTACGTGAATCCAAATCAGAACAGGGCTTGTGTACCTAGTTACTCGACATTGATCATGAAGCTTCTTGATCAAAGCTCAAATGACAAGCGTATTGAATTTTATAGTCTCGCATTTGTTATCCATCATGCTAAGATATCGATAGGATTGCTATTATTATTAATTCAACTCAATTGCAATTCATACAAACTAATTCTTCTAATCGATAAATGAGGCAATAGGAAAAAATATATTTATTAACTAGTTTTGTCTTACTTTCTTTATGTTTGATGATTAAATTTAATTTAAATTTCAACGCACTTCCAAAAATGTAAATGCATCTTACGACTATTGTTACGTAAAGAATAATGTGATGTATCACCACGAGTAATGAGTATTAATTTATGTGGTAGTGGATCCTACTACCTTCAATTGGTATAAATAAAAATATAATTAATCACCAATTAAAGACAATAGAATCCACTTGTGATGATAAATACCATTGCTAGTGTCTGAATTAATTTGCCAATTAATGTTGGAAAAAAAATATAATGATAATAAGAAAAAAAAAATACAAATTAATGATGACATATGATCAAGCATCAAAATTAGTCTAGCAATCTTCCTATTCCTAAGCAACAAACTAGAGAAACACAGGACAGGACCATTTAACCAACTTTTGTTATTAAAATCATTTAATTACTGCACCAATTATATATACAATCAAGGATTATTTACAACCCCACATTCTTCAATAAAATAATATTACACGTAAATTCATTCTTTATTTTTTAACCACATATTTTCCATCAAATCACTATTTAAAATGCATTCTCCACTCAATAATGTGCATCAAACGGGGTCGAAAAAAAAAAAATAATAATAATAATGAATGTTTCATTGTCCTACTAATCCTGTCCAGTGCCAAATGCATAGAAGTTTTTGGGATGGAAGATTATTAGACACAAAACGGGGGTTTACTCAAAAAAAATGTAATTGTCATAAATTACGCTCGCTATCTATGGCATGTAAAGATTAAATTTTTAAATTGATTTATCGGATTTCTTGGAATTTTATAACACGCGTCTAGATTGCAAAAAATTCACAATAAATCGTAGATCTCTAACTTCTTTTCCCTTCCTTATAACATTAAATGCATAAAACCTACCAATTTCCTCGGACTTGATATTGAATAATTCCTTCCTCCCTCAATCTCTCTCTCTCTATAAATACTATTTGTTCCTCGGTTTCTGCAGTAATTAAGGAAGAAGAAAAAGATAGTAGAAATAATGGAAAATAGTGGAAGTAAATCTCTTCATAAAACAGATAAATTGTCATTTGCATCACAGATTCTGTTGAGAGTTTTGGCCACTGGGGGTACTTTGGCTGCTACATGGCTTGTCCTCACTAGCAAGCAAACTGTTGAGATTTTCGGAATCGTGGTCGATGCGCGCTATAGCTATTCATCGGCTTACAAGTAAGATCTCTGCTCTGATTTTTTTTTATCTTCAACGACCTTTTCTGTTAGGTATCTTCGACTTATTTTTCTGTTGTTGGATGCAGGTTCTTTGCATTTGCAAATATTATTGCTTGTGCATTCTCTCTTCTCTCTTTGTTTATTGTTTTCATCCTTGGTTACAAGGCAGTGAATCCAAGAAATTACTTCTTCATATTTCTGCATGACTTGGTAGGTATAATTTACAGCATGACACGGTATTATTTAAGGAAGAAAAATATTTTAAGATTTTGTTTACTATAAATGTACTAACGAGGAATTGAAATTGTTCCATCCACAGATTTTGACAACGTTGTTGATGGCAGGATGTGCAGCAGCAACGGCGATAGGGTACGTGGCGAAATATGGCAACAGTCACACTGGTTGGATAGCAATTTGTGACCATTTTGCCAAATATTGTAACAGAATTACGTTTTCTGTTATCATGTCGTTCATTTGTATCGTGTTCTATCTTTTCCTCACTGTAATTTCTGCGAATTTATCTCGGAAAACTTAAGTTAGATGCTGTTTTTACATTTGAGGACAAAAATATTGTTTAAATTATTAACTTTTATTGTATATTTCGATTTGAAGATTATAAATTGTTAATCTTTTCATACGTT
>CAIGRF010035775.1:0-22264 GCA_903798235.1 Fraxinus ornus | reverse complement strand
AAGTATCTTGTTATCGTGTGTAGGCGTTTTAGGCATTATTAGAGAAAGCCATGAGAACCCTGTTACCATTCAATGTGATGTTTTAAATAGGAGTTGAAAGGAAAATTGTGATTCTGTGTGATCCATTGTGAGATATGCAAAAGAGTCAAAGAGAAAATCAATAAGAGTACGGAAGTCATGTTGGACTATAACCCACTTTCTTAACTTCAAATAACATCGATCACTTATGTCCGAGTATACTAATATATGGAAGCAAGCTCAATGGAAATCTCATTGATATTAATCTGCATTTACCTTCTGTTTCAATACTGTAAGATCTTTCTTATTTATGTTAAATACTTGCATTAATATTTGCACTCCTACTATTTATGAAGTTTTAGTTACTTTTATTAGAAAATTAGAAATTGACTACGAAAGAAAAAGAGATGAAATTAAATCATTTTATACTGTTCTTGATCATTTTCTAAAAAATAATAGAAATATACTTGTACCTATATTTTGGACAAAAAATATAGTTAGAATTAATAAAGAAATTAATAAACTAGAAAATAAAATTAGAATATTAAACGATTGTTTTGATAAAAGATATATAATACGAATATAATTGACTTTTCCATTTATTAGGAGAAATAAACCAAACTTATCCTATATTATGAATATAAAACATTGATTTGACTAAAATATGAAGGACATTTAGTTCTTTTGTATCAAAAAGATACTTTCCACGTGTACCTGTTTTTTAGTTGGAACATTAGTGCCTGGATGCATAGCACAACCCTTCTAATTAAGCTAGCATTGACAGCCAATGTCCCTTAAAATTGATGACTTTATCAAGTCAAAAAGGAAAATAATCATTATTAACTTTGTACATTTTAGGCTGGGTGAAGGATTGCTTGTCAATCTCATTGTGCACATATTTGGTTTGAAGATTTGGGAAAGAAAAATTTGTTAGCTGATGGGAATGAAGTGGTAGTGGAGGAGATGGTAGTGGCACCGGCGTTGGATGGGTGCGGTAGAGTAGTCCTGTAGTGGCGGTGATGGTTTTGGTGTAGAAGTGGGATGGATGGAGAAGAAGTTGGCTTTTGGTTTTTAATTTTAATTATTTGATTTGATTTATTTTATTATAAAAAATGTAAAGTTATTATTTTAACCTTTTCAAATTAGTCAAGATTATTGTCAAGATCAATTATTTGATCAACTAACGGTCAAACTAACATAAATTATTCATTTGGACCCCATGTACTAATTTTTGAAAGATTTGGTACCGTAGGTGGCACAAATAAAATGTTTGGGCAAAGTCTGCTACTAAATGAAATGTTTGGTACAATTAATGCAATTATCTCTTAATTTTCTGTCCTCTAATTTAACCGACAGATCATCATCGGGTCAAATAGTAATACATGATATATTTTTTTATCAAAAAAGAAGCATAATGTAAATCTCAATTTTATATATCCTAATTTAAAATTTCATTTATCATTTGATCAATTACAAGTTCTTAAATTTTCTTTCCTTTTCTAAAATTACATCGTAGTCAATAAAATATATTAAAGAAATATACTACAAGCAATAATATTTTTGCTTAGTCACAAATTTACCAACAAAATATGCAAACCCAATGGAAATCGGCTTCCTTTATCAATTTTTCTTACTTTTTAACTACATCACACACACACACACACACACACACACAAAAAGACACTTTAAAAAAAATCTATGTTAAACAGACTCTAAGCATTCACCATCTTTCTCAATGCGACACAGACATGAAAATCTCCGTATAGGCGTTAATTTTGAATATCATTTCCACTTCAAAAGAACTTAAAACACAAAAAATTCTGAAACAAATAAAATTTGGCAATTGATATGAAATTTTGCTACAAATTGAATGATCAATACTTGATACTGATTTTGACCCATAACAAAATGATAAATTTTGAGTGGAAAATGTTAATATAAAGATTTGATTCTTTTAAATATTCTGATGGATATTATAATAAATGAACGAGGGAAGTAATACAATAGTTATGTAGTTGTACCTAAAATTATTTAGAAAAGGTAATTTCCCCGCTTGGTTTAAATAAAAATAAAAAAATTTAGTATTTTTTGACAAAAGTTAATGGAATGTGTGTTGATCGGCGTGATATATAAATAAAATTATTTGTTATATTTGACTTTAATTATTTCTTGATCACGAACCAAACAAAACAATATTACAAAGTGAGTAATTTATTCTATAGTAAAAATAATTATCTAAACTATTTACAGCAAGTTTTATGTTGTAAGCATTAAAAAAAAAAGGGTTAAGATATTTTTATAATATTATCTAATGCTCAAAATATTATAAAGTGGTTAAAATCAAATTTTTAATAGATTTTTTTATAAAAAGTTGATGAAATACGTGGTTGAAACGTCGTAATCTCATAAAATATGTGATTAAGATTAATTGTTAACTTTAATTTAGATTAAAATTAAAATTTTAATTCTTTCCAAATCTACAATTTTCGACTTTTCATCAAGTTAAAATTCAAATCTACATACTTATATTTTGTTGGTACCAATTAAAATCTATATTTTAATTTAAATTAAAGTCAACAATTCATTTCTACCACATATTTTATAGATTTCATATTTTTTTAATTAAATATTTTATCAACTTCTATCAAAATATATTAAAAATCTGATTTTAAACTCCTCATAATATGGTTTAGTACAAGGTTGAAAAAATAAAAAAAGGAAAAATGCATAAAGAAAAACTAATTTCTCTGTACTCGTGTTCACACACAGCCACAGCTTCGATGGATATAACAGAGAGAGAAGAAAGTGGCACAAATGCAAGAAAGAAAGCTTCTATCTTTATTCTTTACCTCACCATTGGTAACTTACAACAACCATTTTTTATCTCTCTCTATAAAACCCGCAAATCTCCTACTTTCTCTCTCTACATTTGCGGAGAACATATTACGTTACATATATACATTGTATTGTCCACACGTACCTTTCGTCATGATCCCATTCAACCGAGCCAATTTTCTGGTACACTTCACACTTTTGCTTTCTCTCAATACTTTTTACACTATGCACATTTTAATTTTTTCAATTTCACATTCTTCTTAAAGATCTGAATTGAAAAGGCTGATTCTTTTACCAGTTTGTTGGGCTATAAAAGATGGGTTGTTTAGGTTCTTGATAACGGAAAAAATAACAATAAAACAAAAGAAACTGCGTTTAATCTTGTGTGATGTTGTTATTTTTGTGTTTTGAGTTCTAGAAATCAAGAAAAGAGAACACGACAATCTTTGTCTTTTCAAGAACTTTTAATTTTGTGTGCTGTTGTTATTTTTTCTTGTTTGTGTTTCAGTTTGTTTCATTGGCAGAGACGAGCATTTTCTGTGTACAAGAAAGGAGAGAGAAATATAAGTTCAGCAATGGAGAGTACATTTAAGGAAATGAATGGTGAATCAGTTCTTGATATGGAAGATAAAGCTGGAGTGGGTGGTGGTGTTAAGGACGTCTATGGTGAGGATAAGGCCTCTGAAGATCAATTTATCACCCCATGGACTGTTTCTGTTGCTAGGTAATCTATAAAAATACAATGCTCCATCATGCGATTTTGTTTGAAATTTTGCATGATGATGGACTTATTTTCTTGATTACATGACTGAAATGTGATGATCCATTTTGTTTATTGTTAATGATATTCATATTCTCCTGCGCCATTGATCTAAAAGATCGAATGCTAAGCTGTGATTTCTATTGGTTTCTTTGCATAATCTAATTTAGTTCTGTTCATTGTTCTGATTCAATCTATACATTCTCTTTCTTTACAAGATTTTTGTGTAATATCAACAGAAGTCACGACTCAGGATCTTTCTTGACTTAATGTATGATCATAGATTGTTTTGTATTGGTGATTATGAATTTATGGAGTGGATCTGTTTCTTAGTTGTTGAATTTTACTGCTGGATTTACATTTTTTTTTTCTAACTTCAATATGCTAAAAATGTTCTGAAACTTTCTAAGGAATTGATGATTTAAATATTTCTAGCTAAAGAAACTGATTTATAATGCTTATATTTCAATTCAGCGGGTATACATTGTTGCGTGATCCACATCACAACAAAGGGCTCGCCTTCACTGACAAAGAAAGAGATGCCCACTACTTGACTGGCCTTCTTCCACCAGTTGTTTTCACTCAAGAACTTCAGGTAGACCTTTCCATCAAGTTCGATCGTGCAGCGTATTACTTTTTCTATGTAAATTAGACTGTTGCTCATCACCCCTGTTTGATTATGATGACAGGAGAAGAGATTGATGCACAATCTGCGCCAATTTACAGTCCCATTGCAAAGATATATGGCCATGATGGACCTTCAGGTAAATGCACCCCCTCAGAAGTACACGCAACAGTCACTTGTGCCCTCTTGTAGTAATCATGATATTAATTTTTTCATATAAATCCCAGAAGGTTTGAGAAAATGTGAGTATAAAGAGATAGGTTATTTATTTGGCCACTCTTTTCTTACTCGTTTCTACTTAAATCATGTGCCAGTATAGTATATCGATCACTGCCAATAATCTAAAGCAAGGTCTCGTGTTATGTGGTGGCTTCCATTTTCCAAATGAGGTCACCTTCTTATGAATGCAATTTGTATATGCATTTACAGAAGTTTAGAGCGTGACTGCTTGAGATGGATATTACTAATATGGTTACATTATTTTGAACTCTATAACTACTTTTTATGTATTTAATATAAATGTCATCTTTCTGACAGCTTAAACTTCTATTTGTTAAGACAATTCAAAATGATATCAACTATGAAGCACCTACACGAACACGAGTCGAACACGTTGACACACAATTTTTCAAAAAAGTATTGACGCGACACGTGATCTATACGTTGATTAAATCCTTCAAAATTCTTCATTTATATAGTATAAATTTAATTTTTTACTTGGTCAAACACGGACACGCTATCCTAGTTGAAGTATCCATACTACAATCATATCAGAGAGCATGCAAAGGCTAAAATTCGAATTTCGAGTCTCGTCGCCTATTTATGAAAATTGTGCATGTATCAGACCTTTGATGAAAATGTAGCTAGCTGTATGTTATTGAAAACATAATTTAATTATAAACTATGTCATTCTTTAACAACTTAAGCTACTGGATGAGGCGGTTCAATGATATAAATTTATCCTTTACAACAACTAAATTGGAGGATGAAGTCAAATCAATCACGATAGTTCTTTTAAGCATCCTCGACTTATCCTTTTACCCTTGACACTGGCTAATATTATGAATTTTTTTTTTTTTGTTAAGACTATGGTTGCACATGATACTTTGATCACTCTTGACCATATATCTGATGATGGTGAATAGAGTGTGAGGATCTCATTATTTTTCATATGCTAATTTCGTTTCTTAAACATGCAGGAGAGAAATGAAAGGCTCTTCTACAAGCTTCTGATCGATAATGTAGAAGAACTGCTGCCGGTTGTCTATACCCCGACAGTTGGTGAGGCTTGCCAGAAGTATGGAAGCATTTTCAGGCGTCCACAGGGTCTTTATATCAGCTTAAAAGAGAAGTACTCTTTGCTTCCTCTTCTTGTCTTTGTTTAGTTACTCTATTAAGTTGATAAAAAATATTATCAGCCTTTAATTGAAGTGGGGTTTTCAGTGGATCAAAGTGTTTTAATCATTTAGTTCTTTATCCGACGTTGAGTGATATAATTCTTTTAGGGGAAGGATTCTCGAAGTTCTAAAGAATTGGCCCGAAAAGAATATTCAAGTTATAGTTGTAACTGATGGCGAGCGCATTTTAGGCCTTGGGGATCTCGGCTGTCAGGTGAATTTGATTAGTCCTTTGATAAGAATGCATCAGTAGCCTTAATTATGATTTTAACTTGTAAAAGCAGAGATTTTGTGTGCGTCCGCGTGCATGGGTTAACGTTATTTGCCAAAATTATTCAAAAATGTTGCAGGGTATGGGGATTCCAGTAGGAAAACTTTCTCTGTATACAGCACTTGGAGGTGTTCGTCCCTCAGTTGTAAGCATAAAATAACTTTGTTTTCTCTAACTATGTTCTTTACTTCCTTGTAATATTCGTTGTTCTTTTTCTTGATTGTTCATAGTGTATATCTTTTATGCTTCGTGAAGTGATAACTCTTCATAAATGGTACAGAATTGTGGCTTAAGTTCTGACTCGTAGTAAAAATTTGCACCAGTTCTTCAAGATTCCATGTTGATAAGGTTATTCAAAAATCAGTCACCCGTCATCACTGTGTTTGTATTTTCCTAGAATATTTTGGTGTCTTTTGAATTTTCATGGGCCAGACTCTTTTCTTTTGTAAAATAAGGTGGTAAATGTGCATGCTGATACTTTAAACATATTTTATTTAAATATTTAGGGTTTGTTTGAGCCTCATTTGTTGGGAGAATAGATTTTTTTGGAGAATGTATGGTTAGAAAGTAGGGAAAAAATCTGGGTTTACATGTAAAATTATTTTATTGTGAGAAAGTGTGGTTGAACATGAATTTGGGGAAAAATGAGTTTTTAAAGAATGGAGCTCAAACAAGGGCTTAGTTTAGTGCATTTTTGGTAACAATATTAGGCTGGATTGGACACTATAATGACAAAATTTTAGCTATTTTCTTCCTTAGTATTTTTGAGTACCAATTATTACTAAACATGCTATATAGTTTGACAAGTCTGAAAATCTAATATATCTAAGCAAATCCTATTGAAGTTTCATTCTTGAGGAATTGGTCAAATAGTTGGCTATCTGGTTGCAGAAGTTCACTTTCTACATTTACCTTTGACAGTGCCTACCTATAACCATTGACGTCGGGACAAATAATAAGAAGTTATTGGACGATGAGTTCTACATTGGGCTGAGGCAAAACAGAGCAACTGGCGAGGTCTCAATATTTACTTTTTACACTGTTTATGTAATCAATTATATAATGCTTTGCAAAATTAACTTCGGTTATCTTGTTTGACATGGTTTTCATTCTTTCTGTTTTTAATACAGGAGTATGTTGAGCTTCTGGAAGAGTTCATGTCTGCTGTTAAGCAGAATTATGGGGAGAAAATCCTAGTACAGGTATAAGGAATTTTTCTGATATGCATAAAGGAATTTTTGCAATCTGTTGCCATAAACCTGAAATTTTTTTCGTACATTTCAAGTTTGAAGATTTTGCAAACCACAACGCCTTCGAGCTACTTGCTAAATACCGCACGACTCATCTTGTCTTTAATGATGATATTCAGGTAAGTTCGGTAGAAGTGTTATATGGCTTAAAAAAATTTCGTTTTCTTTTGTAGAACTTCATAGTTTTCTTGTTTCGTCACAGGGTACAGCTTCTGTGGTTCTAGCTGGACTTATTGCAGCTTTGAAAGTTGTGGGTGGGACTTTAGCGGACCATACTTTCTTGTTCCTGGGTGCTGGAGAGGTTAATTCTGTTAATATTCTATACTGTCCACCCCATCCCTTCCCTCCCCCTCCACCCCTCCAAAAGGACTATCCATCAAAATGAGATGTAAAAGTTTGTGTTTGTTAATTTCACTCTGCATCCATTATTTCGACTTCTGCTCGTTATCTGACTTCAGTTCTTTGCTTTCTGAAGGCTGGGACTGGTATAGCAGAGCTTATAGCTCTTGAGATATCCAAAAAGGTATCAACTTATTTTGCTGTCTGCTTTTGAATATTTAAAGCTTCCTGATCAAATTTCCGACTCTTGCATTTACAGACAGATGCTCCTATTGAAGAAACCCGAAAAAAAGTTTGGCTCGTGGACTCTAAGGTACTTGTGTCCATCATCTATTGCAGTTTCCTCTTATTGCATACTTGTATTCATTACTCTTATTAGATCTTTACTTTGTAATAGGGATTGGTTGTTAGTTCTCGTAAAGAGTCCCTTCAGCATTTCAAACAGCCTTGGGCTCATGAGCACGAACCTATCAAGGAACTGATAGATGCAGTTCAGGTGGGATGTTCATGTTCTAACTAGGGATTTTACGTTATTTAACAAAATTCTGGCTTGCGTATTTCCTTGTTATCTCACATCTCTTTGTATTTCAGGCAATAAAACCAACAGTTCTGATAGGAACTTCAGGTGTTGGACGAACATTTACCAAGGAAGTCGTAGAGGCAATGGCATCCTTCAATGAGGTTCTCTCTCTCTCTCTCTCTGCGTTCTCTATTCTTCCGACCACTGCCTACAAACATGCATATTTAAGATTTAGCCAAACATGCATTTACCAAAACTCTGTTTGAAAATTATAACCTGTTATGGACGGTCCATATGCAGAAACCAATCATTCTTGCTCTATCAAACCCAACCTCACAATCAGAATGTACTGCTGAAGAAGCTTATACATGGAGCGAGGTAAATGAATTTATTAGGTACACACACATAATTTTCAGCCATCCATTTCGTTGGCTCTTATCTACATGGTGCACTATCATTTTCAGGGACGTGCTATCTTTTGTAGTGGAAGCCCATTTGACCCTGTTGAGTGTGATGGCAAAATATTAGTGCCTGGCCAGGTGCTTCTATATACCTGAAGAAGCTACTACTTGATTGTCTGCTTTTACACTCTCCTAATTTATATACATTTTGGCAGGCAAATAATGCTTATATATTCCCCGGATTTGGTTTGGGCTTGATCATGTCTGGTACAGTTCGTGTACACAATGATTTGCTTTTGGCAGCCTGTAAGCTTTCCGATAACTTGGTAATCACATATGGAAATTCGCGTGAGTGATGATGTGTTGGAATTGGGACGATTAATGTTATTCATCCCCACTAGGGTTACAACCCTAGTTTAGGTGGCTATAAATAATAGGTTAAATGAAAGGTGAAATTAAATGCCACATTAATGCCACCTAGACTGGGGTTGTAACGGGGATGAATAACATTACTCGGACCGGTGCACCTTCATACCCCTGGTGAGTTGATTTGTCCCCAAGTGGGTGCCTAAAAAACCCCCCACAGGAGCTCACCTAGAAGGGGTAAATACGTAACAGTGGGATTTCTTCTAGGAAAGCTAAAGAAATATGCACTATGGTTAATTTTTCTCTGTTTTCCACAAAATAAGCAGTAAATAGTTTTGATCTTTCGTATTCATTACAGCGGAAGCTTTGGCAGCTCAAGTGACAGAGGAATACTATGCCAAGGGACTTATCTATCCTCCATTCTCTAATATCAGAAAAATATCAGCCAACATTGCAGCAAATGTAGCTGCAAAGTCATATGAACTTGGTAAGTCCCGTATTCGCCCAACTTGGTTCCTTCCAATTTTCGACTTTCAATAATTGCACACTAACTTGACATGGTTACGTACCATCCAGGTCTGGCTTCCCGACTCCCTCGACCCAAGGATCTTGTGAAGCATGCAGAGAGCTGCATGTACACTCCCGTCTACCGCAGTTATCGCTAAGCAACCCAGATTTACTATGCATCCATTCTGCTCTAAGCAAGTTCGTTTTTCATCAGTTGATTCATCAATGATATTGAATTATAGGACCCTAGTATTTCTAGAGATTTTGTAACTTTTTTTTCTTTTTTGGGTTATTTACTGTCTTTAGTAATAAACTCAAGAGCTCAATGTTGTTGTTTGGTGAGGTCTACCCATATCTTTCAAGTTTAGGCAATGAGAAACTTGTTCAATTGATCACTTGTTTGTAATAAATTGATATCATAACTTCGATGAACTACTTGATTTGTGACAGCAATAGATGGCCCTTCAAACTCGAAATTCTTGTAGTTTCGCGTCCTACCTGGCAAGGTCTCGACCAAGCAATTTCTAGAGGATGCGTTCGCGTCTATAGTCAATCGATAGGACTCAGATCTTTTTTTTCTAAATTATAAATCACTATCTATAGCACCACAGGAATTTGCCTATAATTTTTTCAACTGGTATTTCAATAAAGAAACAAGAAAAGAGTGCATAATACAGCTATTATGCAACTATCAAATATTATCTATTTGGTTTCATCACAAACCCATGCATACGCGACGCACTCACAACGTTCATCCATCTATCTGCAATACTTTTATAAAGAAGATTACTCACGAACAATATCAGAGTTTTCATTTCATCAAATCTGATTTCATACAGTATCTATCTATCTTTTCCACTGAATTCAAAAGGCAAGCAAGAGAAAACTCGCATAAAATAATTGAACATTTGAAATCTAGTAAATACATATAAAGATTTTGCAGAACTACAATTCTCATTATTCTTGCCAATACTTGATGCTTATATCTAGAAAATGGAAAACAAAATGCATGTAAATGATCATACACAAATATGGTTCATGTCTTCCAAAATGCTCACGGGCAGGGGCAGAGCTACACTTGGGAAAGGGTAGTTAGTGGACCACCCAAAAATTTGATATTTTTTTTTGAAATTAAAAAAAAAAAAATCATAAGGTTCTTCATTTCTACCATATTCTGTACTTTTTAACATCTTATTGTTTCCATTGTTATTTGTGATAGGGAATTCGGGTATACGTGCTTCAATTCTCTTAGTAAAATATTAGATGTTTATTGTGTGTGTATGTGTTCTTGTTCTTGAATAAATATAGGGACCATAGAGGAAATCAAGAGTTTGTGAATATGTTTATTAAGATAACTCAACTTTAGCCCCAGCTGTTAATGATTTACAGAGCAACAAATACACTCCTATCGTGAAAGCAGGACATGATTTTTATCAAATAAGATTTGTTTGCTCCGTTAAAGTTAAACCTCTTATCTAAAGTTATATGTCTTCCGTCAATTCAGAAATACATAATTAAACATTGAAATAATCTCAAGTTCTTGAACTTTCTTATTGCATTTTTAATTTGCGTGCATTTGGTTCATTTCTCTAACTATTTGTTCAGAGAAAATTTATGGCTCAAAGATCGGTGAATAAAGGAATTGGGGATTCAACTACAATCCACCACCACTAATTTCTTCTACCTTAGCGATGGAGCGCTAAGAAGCCGAGTGAAATCCAACTCAATCGACGTGTTTCACCTTGAGAGTCGCAACTGGAAAAAGATGGTTTTTGGTTGTTATTCGGTTTCGACGATACCGGATTGTCGCCATCCACTATATATATATATATATCTAATTTTTGCATTGGCTAGATTGGCGGTGGTCGGAATTAGCATTGGTCATAGTAGTGTCATTCTGGTGATTTTTGGGACCTGAGACGAACTTCATAAATTAGCCCCTCCTTCCAAAATGTAGTATGTATGCAAAATCTATAAGTGTATATGAAACCAATAATTAACCTAAAAATGGTATATGACTATTGTCCAATGATTAACCTAAAAACGATAATAATAAAACATCTCAACCATTTCACAATTAAGATTTTCAACATAATCACTATGTGCGCCTGTGCAGTTGATCCTACAATTAAATGCTAACAAAAGTCAATATAACTCAACAAGGGTGCAATACTGAATATAATCATATAAACCGACAAGGCCGCAATCATAAGCCAACAAGGATTCAATCATTTCAAATACATTAATAAATAAGCAAGTGCAAGCTATTACTTACCTGATAAGTAGGACTTGATAAAAAAAATTATTAAATGACACAATGCGACACTTTGAAAATCCCACACTCACAACTTACAATGCTGAAATAAAAATTTAAATGTGAAGGTAAATATATAACCACCCCATTTCGAGCTCCTCAAAGTAGCTCCAAATTTACCTATTTTGATCCAATTTAATAGCCCTTCGGCTCCATGACCCATCCCGAAATTCCTTCTAATCCCATATTTCCTAATCTTTGCAACCCTAAAACTGATTAAAAAAAAAAAAAAAAGCCATGATTTACATGTCATCATCATTGTTAAATAGGAAACTCTCATTTCAAATTAATATTAAAGGGTGTTTGAGCATATGTTTAGCTGGCTACACTTTATATATTTAATTAAGAGTCTGTTTGGTAGAGCTTAAAAATCGATTAAAATTGAAAATATAGTCGTTATTGGGTCTACTCGACTAATAAAAGTCAACAATAACGACTAGTTTTTCAATTTTAATCTCTACCAAACACACTCTAAGTCATTGTTTGATTCCCATTTTTTTCAAAAATACATTTTTCCCTTTCTTCTTTTCAACCATACATTTTTCAATAAAATAATATTATGCGCAAACCCAAAATTGTTCATTATTTTTTAACCACACATTTTTCATTAATCTACAATTCCAAAATGCATTTTAAACGAAAAATTGGGTTCAAATAGGCCCTAAATGAGTCATATAACTTTACATTTAAATGAATCTATCATTTAATACAATGTAATTGTCACATAAATTGATACTTAGCACCAGTAATTATGAATAACATTACTCTAAAATAAAAGAGACTGGAGGGCAGGGAAAAAAAAAAAAAAACTTTTGAAGTGCCATGTTTTGAAATTGAATGGAACATGTGGAATTCTGATTTTGCCCTTGTGGTAATGACCATATTGAAAGAAAACCTGAGCTGGGACAAAGTTGCACCTAAAACGAAAGCTTGATGACATTAATGCCAATAATAAATTCATATGATTAAAATTTATAGATAATCACGTTTTTTTCTTCAAGACAATATTTTAGGTATGTCAACCTCATTTTAAATGATAAATGATTTAAAATGTAGTTAAGGAAGTGTATGTTGTCTTCAAAACTATAAATAAGAGAGGTTAGTATAATTTTATAAGCGTGGAATGTCTCTGATATTTTCACAAAATCGAAGAGTTTCTCTTATGTTTTCTCTAATATTAATAGTTAAATTATCAATTTCTTTTTGATGGAATCCATCTAAGATTCTAAGCTAAGGTTAAAATGAAGTTTGGCGATTCGGTAAAAGATTAGGTAAATCATTATGGTGAAGAAGAATTATTCAAAAAAAAAAAAAAAACTTCTGAAGTGCCATGTTTTGAAATTGAATGGAACATGTGGAATTCTGATTTTGCCCTTGTGGTAATGACCATATTGAAAGAAAACCTGAGCTGGGACAAAGTTGCACCTAAAACGAAAGCTTGGTGAGATTAATGCCAATAATAAATTCATATGATTAAAATTTATAGATAATCACATTTTTTTCTTCAAGACAATGTTTTAGGTATGTCAACCTCATTTTAAATGATAAATGATTTAAAATGTAGTTAAGGAAGTGTATGTTGTCTTCAAAACTATAAATAAGGGAGGTTAGTATGATTTTATAAGCGTGAGATGTCTCTGATATTTTCACAAAATCGAAGAGTTCTCATATTTTCTCTAATATTAAAAGTTAAATTATCAATTTCTTTTTTATGGAATCCATCTAAGCTAAGGTTAAAATGAAGTATTGAGTGCAATATGTATGCTATGAAAGGACCGTCTTATGTCAAGATTTGAAAGTTAAGAATATATTTGAACTTTGTTCAGAGATTGAGGACCTCGAATGCAAATTTTAATCTCCATATCCTCAAAACGTTCGAAATTGGGCGTAAAACCAGCAGCAGCCATGGAACGCTCTCTTCTCTCTCGCTTCTTCGTCCTCTCCAACACTTCTCCACTCTTCACTTCCTCAATGTACATTCACGACTCTTTTTTTGGGTAAACACTTTCACACAATTTCTTTTTGATTCTATATTTTGATGCAATTCTTTTGCTCCATGTTTTTGTAGGACAAGAGGCGTTAATTTGAGCAAGTACTTGAAAAGTACTGGTAAATCTCGGCAGCGGAATCTACAAATCGGCCGGATTCGATGCCTTTGCACTGTCTCAGTCTCGGAACCTGCCTCGCCCGACATTTCCTCAAGCTCTGTAAAGTAAGTTATGCTCCTATTTGTTTTGGAACTGCTATTAGAGTTTAAATTGGTTTTTGTTTGAGTTCTTTTAACGTCGTTTACTGCCAAAGTTCGAATATTTTGATTTATTGAAAACCAGATATTGGCTTTATTTCGGGTTGTTCTCACTGACCAATACGTTAGTTTTTATTTTAATGAAATATTGGACTGTTCCAAGAGACGACTTTGGTGCATATTTTCTGATGTTTGATATGGCTATATAATGCTGGTTGTTCACTAGTAATTATTGGATTCTTCTTTAAATAAAATTACCTAAGTCAAAGTTTTTAAGCTCATCCAAACGTGCTCTTGAGGAAGTACATTTGCATGGCACATCAATACCAATTTGACATGTGATGATCAATTAATTGTTTTCTTTGTTTTACAGGAAAAGGATAGTTTCTGGTGTTCAACCCACGGGATCAATTCATCTTGGAAATTATCTAGGGGCCATAAAGAATTGGATTGCATTACAGGTCAGGCTCACTGATATGCATAATAACCAACTAAATTGTGTATAAATTCCAAAAGAAAGAAGAGTGTGTGTTGAGAGAGAGAACATATATGCTATATGGCAAATTATTGTAACATCGGATCAAGAATGTGCGAATTGCTTGGTTATTGCATCAGAGAAATTTGGGTAAAATGTGTGTTTTATTTCTGTTGCATGACTCTGGAATTCTCGTGTACAATGATTATCTTGCAGTATTTTTATTAGGTTAATGTGCTTATGGAATGCATTTTTACCAAACATGCTTCTAATTTTCTCCTGGCAGAATATATACGAAACGCTCTTTTTCATTGTGGATCTCCATGCGGTATGTACAATTTTATGCAAAGTTTTCAAAATTGCTTCTTTTATGTCATTTCTCAAATTTGAGACTTGTGTTTATTGCAATTTTATATGCTATATACTGCAATATGTTTGGTGAAATTTCCAGATAGCACTTAATCACTTAGTGCACAGCAACACATTAGGTAGTCAGTGTTCCCATGTTAAACCGTTCTTGTCCTTATTTATAAACTGACTGTTTACCTTCTTGATATAAACAATTCTCACAGTAATACAGCATGTAATTGTTATACAGGAGATTCCTAAGAAAATCAATATAACCCAATGATAAGCCAAATTGAGAATCAACATTTTCAAAACCTAAATTTTCTCTCCACCTTACAATTACACCAGATCAAGCAATTTGTGAATCTGAATGGTTAAAGTGGTAATTTTTTATTATGTTCAGAATTGCAGTGTGGGCGAGCAACAATAAAGTCATAAGTGTGGCATGTTGCACATATTCTATGATGACATTTAAAAGGATAAAATTGTTAAAAACCAAGCAAATGAAGTAGACCTTGAAGAAATGAATACTCTGATCATTTCCACCCTCGAGTGAAATATGTTAGTAGTATATCTTCTACTCGAATGAAGGAACCGAATCAGTCTCAGTTTTAGTAATTATAGGATAATTTGAAGATATATTCATGTTTATCATTGCCTAATTTGATTTTGTCTGTTGCAGATAACTTTGCCGTATGATACACAGCAATTATCAAAAGCCACAAGAGATACAGCAGCTCTTTATTTGGCATGTGGTGTGGACACTTCTAAGGTCTGTCCCAGCAGTACTTTGTGGTATAGCTTTTTATTCGAACATTTTATTGGCTGTTTCACCTTAAGATTCATGTGCATGGCTGTATCTCTAATTTCTTGGACAGGCTTCAGTCTTTGTGCAGTCTCACGTCCGTGCTCATGTAGAATTGATGTGGCTGCTGAGTTCTGCAACCCCAATTGGTTGGCTCAATAGGATGATTCAGTTTAAAGAAAAATCGCGGAAGGCGGTAAGGTTTTACTGTATGCTGCTTCATTTCCATATTGATCTTTGTGCAGTCTTCTCAATGTTTGGTATATAACTTTCAAAAAACCTTGCTATTCTACTCGAAAATATTACTATCAGAAGCTCAAGAGGAAAAATAACTCAAAGAAGGTTCTTTGGTATTTGGATTTTCTCTGTTTCCTGTCCACTTTGCAGCTTGCATTACTTGTACTTGTGTGTTCTCAAAGCATGACTTATTTTTCTTTATTTATGGTTGTTCCTGGGTCAACTTATGGGAAATTGACAGACTGTTTAAGCTATAACCTTGTATTAGTTTTTATACAGAAATTACATCTTATATAGGAATTTTTATTTATTTTTATTCACTTCTTAATGCTGAATGAAAAAACTTATCCTGAAACATACCTGCGTTGGACTTCCCGTGGTTGACACTTGACAGTGGATGAATAAAACCTCAAGTCCTCCTATTATCTATGATGTCTATTCTGGAAAAGGAAACCACATCCTGAAGTACCTTTCATTTACTTCTAACATTCCTAATAATAGCATCGCAAGCCTGTTGTGGGTAATTTTATATATTTCTTTTGTGTACAGGGGGATGAAAATGTCGGGGTTGCACTTCTAACCTATCCTGTGTTGATGGCTTCTGATATTCTCTTGTATCAGGTGATTCTCAATTATTGCAGTACTACTCCAATAGGAGATACTAAAAATGCATTTTATGTAAACAATCAAGTTGACTTCGAATAGAATTGTGTTAGAACAATTTGTGAATTAAAAGAGGAAACCATTCTTTTTAGAGGAAATCACATGTTTATTTTATGGTTATTGCCCAGATCTTCTGGTGTTCTGGCTATCCATCTAGACTGTAATCGCCTGAATGCATGATTCTCATTAATTGCAGCATTCCTCTACAGTCAGATTTTGTACCAGTTGGTGAGGATCAGAAGCAACATTTAGAGTTAACTCGAGAATTAGCTGAGCGCATTAACTATCTGTTTGGTGGACGGAAGTGGAAAAAATTAGGAGGGTAAGAGAACTATTAATGCAAAAAATTTGTTGGGATGTAAAGATGTACTCTTTTGAGTTGAAAGTTTACTTTCCGACCAGATTTGTTCTTCTATGGTATTTTTTCCTGGCACTAGGAACTAAATAGTTTGTTTATATCGCAGACGAGGTGGTGCAATTTTTAAGGTCAGATTTGTATATTGATACTTGGTTGATATGATCCACTTCTGCTTATAAAATGATGATAAGTTGGAGTAACCTTTACCCTCCGGTTCCATTGACATAGGTTCCTGAACCTCTTATCCCACCTGCTGGAGCTCGTGTGATGTCCCTCACTGATGGTCTTTCTAAGGTTTTGAACTTTTGTTGGATCTTTATGACTTGTAACTAAAGCTTTTCAATCATGGTTTCTATATTACATATTAATATGACTATTTCTCTTTGAGAAGGAAGCTTTACTTTTCCTCTTAAATTGAAATCTTCTTCATTTTCCGATAATGGCATGTTGTATTGCAGTTAAATGATGGAGGTTTCTCAATTAACTTTGTGTCTGTCATATTCGGGATGTTTTAATGTAACTGCAATATTAATCTTTGTTTGTAGATGTCGAAATCAGCACCTTCTGATCAATCACGAATCAACTTGCTCGATCCCAAAGATGTGAGTAAAATTAGATCATCCTCTTGATCTGCTCATGTTTAGTTTGTTTTAATATGTTCAGAGACTGTAGCATTCAAACTTTTTATGTTCTGAATATAGTAAGTGTGAAATGAGTGGGAAGCTACACAATAAAATTGACAGGACTGGAGCTAAGATTTTCTTGACAAGAGAAAAGAAAATCCTGTTGTTCGATTGGTTGGAGATTTTGTTCCATGTTAGGTTAATTGGGATGAATTGAGCGTTGGGGTTTTGAAGACACTTAAACAAGTAAAGGATTAAATAAATGAATGCATTGGAAAGACTTTTGCCCACACTATAGAAACCCATGCCATATTTCCTCCCGTGATATGACTTACCACACATTGCTCACTTATACTGTCCCAATCATATGATCGCATTTTCCAACTGCAATGCAATATTGCTGCAGAGATGGAATTATATGACCAAAAGTCCTAGGAAGAATTGGTAGCTGACACTTGATGTGTACCCTCTCTTGGCAGAAGTATCTTTAATAGACTGTATGGCATCCATGTAGAGATAGGACTGTATCCATTTTTTCAGATTTCAGTTTTTTTTTTTTTCCATCTTTTGATAAATGGCCATGTTTCACATTCTTATTGAAGAGTCTGGAATTTATTTCTCAATTGCTACAATATTATATCGTTTGCTTTTTATGTGGTTTGGTGCTCTGAGGATCTTGTTCTCACAAGAACTTTATTTTTTTAAGAAAAACTAATTTTGCAAAAGCACCTGAAGTTATTCAAAAATGATGGAGTGCATGTCTATATTTTAGGAGAGTTTTGATATGCTCCCATGATTTTTGGCAACAATCTGTTGTGGAAACGGAAGAAAAAAATCTTAGATTTCTAGAAGAGTTATATCTGACTTTTCTCTATAGATCTACCTGCTCATTTTACTGAGAAAAAGAGGTTTCTGTTTTTGAGTTCTTAAAAATTAGATACTTCAAGCATCATTTCCTTTATTTAACCAGATATTTACTACAGATTGATTTCTTTGGGTATTGTAGGTCATTGCCAACAAAATAAAACGTTGCAAGACTGACTCATTTCCTGGGTTAGATTTCTCTGCTTTTGTTTGCCATATCATTTACACTGAAGTTTCTTTGGATCAAATATCCCTTACTATTTTTGCTGGGGCTTTTTGTTGATGAGTGGACTAAACCTCTAATATGCTCACTCTTTTCATGAAATTGTTGGTAATTTTACAGCTTGGAATTTGATAATCCTGAAAGGCCTGAATGTAACAATCTTCTTTCAGTTTATCAGGTCATTACAGGCAAGACAAAGCAGGTAATCAATCTTCATAGTGTAAGGCTAATGTTACGGATCTCTGAAGTCGTTTGCTTTATTGTTCACTTGGGGATCTTGAAGGAGTCTGATATATTTTTGTCTCAGCAACTGGTCATTTGGTTATAAAATGAAAGACTTTTACTATTCCTTCCATTGATTGCTTTCGTCACACACACTCTCTTACCTAATATTTTGAGGTTCAAGGAATTGGTTGCGTTGTGAAGTGCCATGATGTAACTAATCGAATTTCCTGGCCCTGTAAAGTAGGACATGTACTCTGCTGTCAGTTGTGAAAGCTTTATTATTCAATATCATGTTGTTCAAAACCAAAGATAGTTCAAAGCAAGTGAATCTAAGACAGCTCCATTTTTTTCCCTCGTTACTCTTGGCAAAACTCGGTTAAAATGAAAATTGTTTTCATTGTTGGTTTTGCAGTGAGGATTATAAACAAAGTGAAGTGGCACTGTTGATTAACTTTTAATTTAATTTGCCTATTATTGCCGTAGCTATTCTACATCCTGTAAGGAATCTTTCAAGAAATATTCAGAAAAAATTATTATTGCAGGAAATTGCAGAAGAATGCCTAGATATGAACTGGGGAACATTCAAAATCATTCTTACGGATGCTTTAATCGATCATCTACACCCAATCCAGGTTTTAGCTTCTGAACAGTTATTTACTCAATATGCTTTCGTATGTTAAATTAGCATGTCGATTTACGAACTATTGGGTTCTCTATCTTGCAGGTCCGATATGGAGAAATTATGTCTGACCCTGCTTACTTGGATGACATTTTGGCAGAAGGTGCTAGTAAAGCATCAGCCATAGCAGATGTTACTCTAAATAATGTCTACCAGGCAATGGGATTTTTGCGCAGACGAGTATAACTGTTGCTGCTTGAAGAGATTGGGCGAAAATGACAGTAAAGCTAAGTAACTTCTGAGCAATAGTACTCTTGAAATTTTGTGTCAAGCTTTGCACTTGATGAGGAAAGAAAGTAATTTATGAGAAAGCCAAGCATAATGCATGCTGTTATTTTTTACCTCTCATGTGATAGCACAAATGGTTCTTGGGGTTGATCATCTTTAATTTTCCTTTCATGTAGTTTTAATGTATAAATATTTAAACTTTTTTGTTATTATATTTAGCAGATTTGGCATTAAACATTGATATTTTAGACAGATTATTTAGTTCACGAGGACTCGTGCAAATTTAGCCCATGTTGGTCCCGATTAAAATCTGATTTTAATCCAAGTCAAAATCAAACAATCGATATTAACCACATCTTTCATGGGTCCAACTATTTTTCAACCACACATTTCAAAATTTTTTATCACAATCTACTAAAAATTTAATTTTAATTCCTACCAAACATCCTCTTAGTAGAATATAATCTTATCTTTTGAGTTGAAATGGTGGGTTGATTTGTCAACTACATGGTTTTGGTATGATTACAAGCTTCTTGTATTAATGTAATTTTTATATATGTTTGCCGTCCCAAATTTCAAATACATTTAGAGAGTGCTAGAAGAGTTACAAAGTCTATTTTATTCATAATATGGCGAAAAATATATTGTAATATATTAAAATTTCCTAAGTAAACATTTCGATTTTAGTAATTTTATACATGACAAAACCGTCCAGGAAGTAAAACCTGGCAATTCTTTATAAAATTTAGTAATTAAACTTAAATGGATAGTATTCATATTTCGAGTCATGCAATTGGCATCGAATGGAAAATAACTAAAAATGCATTAATTAGGAGCTCATAAAATTAAGTTCGTTTAACAAATATATTAAAGAATTATTGTCACACTTTCATGATTAGTCCATTTGTACATCTCTTCACCCTTTGCCATACCTTCAAACTGATATGAACTAACTTGAAATTAGGGGTGGAGAATTTAGCTGGAACCTAACCTCCCGAATCGGAGGTTCCAGTCCGATTCTGAAAAAAAAAAAAAATGAATTCGGAATTGAAATCAATAACTTAGAATAGATCGAGTTCGGATCGATTCTTGAATCGGAATCATGAGTACTCCGACTCTAGAATCGAATGTCATTTTTTACAATATACCCAACCCAACAAATAGCAAATTTGCAAGGTCCAAATAGTCAGTCCCCCAATAAATTAAATTCGTTCATTCAAATAATTGAATCACATCACCTTCTTCATAGCAACTCTTACCATATTTTGCGTAGTACTCGCCCCCACAAATTTCTCAAGGCACTGCACGCAAAGCTTCAATCACACTCGGACTTGGATACTATTATGCTAGACATTATATGCTATTTAGGTAACATATTTGAAGTGAAACTTTGTATTGTATTTACGCACCTTCCTCTCTTGTTTTAATTTGGATAAATCCCCAAAAAAAAATTTGGAACCTTGTTGGTTCGAAACATGCGTATAATTCTCTTTCAAGGGACTCCTAATCCAAGTAGATCGCGTTCTTTTTGAGTTGTTGGTACCACATCTGCCCATATCCAACACCCAACTATGAGGACCTTTTCTTCTTCATCAGTGTCATGGAATTCTAAAATTCCCCCACAAGACAATCCGTACTATCTGATCTCCCTTTCCATCATAACAAGAAAAAACTGATTTTAAGCCATTTTTCAACCGTTATACAGTGCAATACTAAGTGTATATAGGTCTCATACCAACCGCATATATTGATTGCATCAGTTGTTGATTACCCAGCAATTAAAGTAGACAACAAATAGGTTTTTAGCATTTGTACAGAAATTAAGCAACAGAAATGCCCCATAAAACTCACAAAGAGGTGGGCCCTATTGTGTATTAAAAAAATAAAAATGCACCGGCTTCACATGGTGTGAGTATTCTGGTCATTTCTATACGTGTAGTGTGTTTGCAAAAAATACCTAGGTGCCCCTTTAGCAATTCATTAATTTTTCTTGAGGGGATATTTTCGATAATTCAAACATAAAAAAGACGGCTGCTCCTAATTTGTCCAAGTTGTTGAAAAAACGAAAATTGGGGGCACTTGGTTGTCTTTTTGAAAAAATATTAAAGAGGAAATTACACCAGGTGTCATTTTGCTACAATGTAATTACTAAAATGTTTCATTTTTAAATTAGTTGCAAGATGTCAAAATTAGACATTTTTACTCCTCTGCATAATCTCAATACCTAACATGTCCACCATTAATTGAGATTTGACTCCATATTAAATTTGTACTATTTGTCATCTCTAAAACGTCAAAACAAGGAAGAAAAAAGGGTAATTGTCATTTGCAAAACACAAAAAGCCCTAATTGAGTTTTTCATTTGGGAGTCTAACCGTCCACCCACCACCGGCCAAAGCAAGAAAGTTCGACCCACGCCGAAAAGAACTCCATCACCCAACGAAGGAGAAACACACCGTGAACCACCCACCACCAGCCAAAGCAAGAGAAAGTGTTCGACACACACCGAAAAGAACTCCACTATCCAACGATACCGAAACCCATCGTGAACTACCCACCACCGGCCAAAGCAAGAGAAAGTGTTACCCACGCCGAAAAGAGAACTCGACCGCCCAACGAAGGAAAAACCGACAGTCAACTCTCCGTACTCAATCGACTCGCCGGAAAAGTTTGCTTCTGTAAGTCAAT
>CAIGRF010035769.1:51202-61751 GCA_903798235.1 Fraxinus ornus | reverse complement strand
GGATGTGGACTTAGACCAAGATTAGTCTTTTGATTGTTTTCGTTAATTTAATTTTCATTGTTAGCTTCATTTACAATTGTTTGCATACAAAAACTCTTACAATCATTATACGAAGCATAAAATATTGAATTATATACTCTTCGTGGAATCGACCCTTACTTCTACTACTACATTAGTTTTAGAAGTTAAGGTATTACTTTTGGGTGCCTGCGACAGCACACACCACTGACTGCAACTGTCGTGGTTTTATGTGCTTTCAATCAGCTGCATGGATTCTCCGTATGTTTATTAAAATCAATTTTGTTTTCTTCCAAGTTTCAATACCATTAATCGAATAGATTTCTTTAATCCTATAATTTATTCCCTATTGACTTAATTTGTATCATAGTGATAAATATGCTTTTTCTCTTTCGTCTGGTGACATTTATACATTCAGTAGCAGAAACCCACTAGAGATTATTCACTTATCTCTATGGGCCAAAATGGTCATCAAGTCTCTGTCTGTAAAACGGGTTGAAATCTTGCAGCCTATGCAAGCTCAGAGTTGAAGATAAAAAGACGGGGCATATTCTTTAGTACGTCATCATGCTTCTCGTTATCATGTGTGATGCCGATATTCTTCGGGTTCTTGGTCACTCTCATAACTGTTGTCTCTTTCTTGCTACTTTCTGATATCTTCATGAATATAATTAAATTCACTTTTTGCATAGTCTCAATACGTATACATTAACTTAGTCTTCGTTTGATTCTTTAGAATGATTTTCGGAATAAATCTCAGAATATTGTCCACAGAAAACCAATTGGACAACCGAAAGTGAGAGATCCTAGTTTTGTGTACGTGGTTAAGATGATGATAAAAACCAGAATAAAGTGGCCTAGGGTGCTTTCGGGTGCAACATGCACATATGGAGTTCCTCTTTCTATAAAGAAATTGCCTAATTTTGTCATTTCCAAGTGAAAAGCTACCAACGTTCCTATTGCCTCCCACGAATTCTTTGCTCGGAGTGCACAATAGAATATTCGGTACTTAGTACTAGATAATATATCCTATGTATCGTAATAAATAGATACCAGGGTATGCTTGATAGTCATTATCGTACAGTATTGGACATTACGAATAAAATTTTAGCTAAAATGTATCAACAAGCATAGATTTCTATTGAATTTCTTTTTTATCAAGAACTTTGATAAATGAAAATTGAATGGAAACACAAAATCTACCACAAAAAAAATGGAAAAGGAAAGAGAGAGGATATGTAGAGAATACGACGAATGAATTTTTATAGTGGAATGTGCATTAGACTTCGATTCAAAAGCTTGCAAAGTCTAGACTTCGGATTCCCTTTTTATCATTCGGTTTCTGTTATATTCATTACTAGATCGACACGAAGAAAGAGAACAGTGGGACGGTGATTATAGGAATTTGAATGACGGCTACAAATTCCATTCGCAACACCACACGGCAACACTGTGATATGGATGCAAGCCACACTCTAGCTCATGGTATGCTAGCAACAGTTACAGCCATGAATGAACTAATCGCGAGTGCAAAAACACATACCAAAGACAATTCCAGCCATAACAAGTCAATTATATGAGTATTTCATTAAAACGTTCGATTTCAATGAGGCATTTGCAACTTCAATATACTGGTAACCTTGCTTTGAGCTCGAATGCAGAGGGATTTGGCATTGCATTCACGGTGGTGCCAGGCCGAGCTCAAGAAACAAAATATTCACAAAAGATCGAAAAGGACAAGCAATCTATGCTAGTAAATCCAAACTAGGAATTTCAAACTAACAATGTGTAATCAAGGGCTAATGAAATATCAAGCATGAGGAAAATAATGCCCTGATTGAATCTGAAACACCCTGTTTTGCGATCCCAATGATTCATGCAAACCACCTCTTTGCAAATGTTGAGCCTGCATTTTATGTCCATAAGAATTCATGTCATAGGGAGGAGAAAACATATTTCCTAGGCCTCCTCCTGCTTGAAATCCATACATGACTGCATCATTGGATGATTGATTCCAGTGGAACGGAAGTTTATGGATTGCTGCAGAATTCGACTGATGTGGAAGAACAGTAGACTTCTCAGGCGAAGGTGGTTTTTTGTTCTCCGATGACGGGTTTTGATTCTCATTGAGATTAACCGTTGTTATGTCGTGAATGCTTGCTCTCCTCTTATCTTTTCCTCCGGAGAGTTGCCTAATGAAGTACTTCTGAGCATGGCTAGCAACTTGTGTTGGTGTTCTAGTAATCACGAAATTGCGCGAGATATTTCTCCAATCCCCTTTTCCGTATTTTTTAAGCCCCATCAGAAACAACCTACGTAACAAATCACCCCAAATTAATGCCAAACACTAGGAATTTCAAATAAGTTAACATCAATCAGTAAGAAACTAATTAATAAATCTCAAATTAGACTTCATGTACATACATAACAAGAATGAAATTCATTAGAACAAGTCAATTATATCCAACTTGTAGTTGATAATTATGTAAAATGCTCGGTGTAAACTAATCTACACTTCCAATATTTAAGTATTCCAGCAATATCCATTCAATTTATATGCAAGAAAATGGAGTTCATTAGAGTATCAGAGATAGAATACACACTTGTGCTCCTCTTCTGTCCATGGAACACCCTTTTTCCTTTCTTGTTCATTAGTCCTAGTTGAAGAGGATCTCTTTCCCCCCGCAACATAAGCATGGTCGAATCCATCAAATCCACGGCCGCCACCCCATTCGAGTGTAAAAGGCAACGACGTGCTATATCCAGGAATTGGAATTAGCCCTGCCTCTATACTACTAACATCATCTTCCAACACCTTGTATTGCCTCATAACATCCCCCACAGTCTTCCCTGGAACCATTTCCGCGACTTTTTGCCATCTATCAGGCGTATCCTTGTCGTGTAGTGCAAGAGCATTCTCAAAGGCCTTGTTTTCAGCAGGAGTCCACTTTGTGCTTCTGCTCTCCTCAAGCAACCAAGTTGAATTAGAAAAATAAGAACTTGGTGATAAAATCTCCATACCCCACCTCTTGAAATTCCAGTAAGAAGAATATATGTCGAAATATCAGAAGATCTTGAATAAGTTTTGAATATATTGAAACAGAGGAGAAAAGTGTAGAGTAAGAAGAGAAGTGGGAAAGGAAATGCAGAGAGGTGGAAGCTTTACAATGGCTATATCAGTGTTTTTGTGGAGGAATCAGAATAGCTTTTCCTCTACAGCCACCTCTCCCTTGAGGAATCTTAAAAAGATCACACCTTTTTCAAAATCAACCAAAATCTCACAAATTTTGATAACTAAAAGAAGGTAATAAATTAATAAAAAGTAAAAACTATTTCACTCAATAGAATTCCACCAAAACCATCATTAAGATCGGAACCCACAAAACCACATGGCAAAGACAACTAAAAGTGTAAAAACCCAAAAACAATTCCAAGAAAATGATATAAGATCTTCAATCAGAAATGGGAGTTAGTGGAAATTTATCTTCTTCAGATTAAATTTCTTGATATCCCACTAAGGAAAAAACAAAAAGGCGCAAGAAACAGAGACAGTTAATAAAGAAGCTGGAGTGGGGAGAACTGTCACAACCTGAAAAGCTGAAAGACGGAAACTCGAGTGAGGAAAACAGTTGAGAGGAGCCTAAGATTTTTTGAAGAGAAAAAAATGAAAAAGAGTCTTCTGCTTTCATCCTTTTTCCTTCGAAGTATTGAAACAACAAAGAAAAGAGAAGAAAGCAAGAAATCGCCGCACCCACCAGCGATTTCGCTGCTGGGAGAGGGTAGGGGCGGGGAGGCGGCAGGCGGAGAGAGAGGAGAGGAGAGGAGAGGGGAAGGGGGAGGGGGGGGTGGCTGAAGAAGGTGGTGAAATGTTATTGGATGGGATAGTGTTTGTGGATACTGCAACTTATAAAAAGGTTTTCGTATTTATAATAATAATTGACACTCCTGTTTTTTTATTTGAAGTATATTAATCAGACACGACCAAATTTTCTTAATTATTTTATTTTAATTAATTAATGAAGAATGGGCTGGCCCTCCATCATCATTCATGGAACCTCACTCCTTCACCTCTCAACAACATTCCTTAGGCCTTGTTTGAGCCATATCTTTTTTTCCTTAAAATGAAAAATATGATAGTTATTCATTACATCATTTAAATTCAAATTTTTTATATCTTATCTGGACCCCAAAAACGACTATATTTTTCATTCTCATTCTCATTCTCAAAAAAGTTTGCTCAAACATGGGCTATATGGATTTTAAATTCTTTCTTCAAACTTCAATATTCCAAGTTTACCTATCTTCGAATTCGTGTACTCATTTGGATTTTAGTCGGATTAAGCTCATATTTGGTGTAAATTAAAATTTACTAAAATTTCAAGTAAAAATCAATAATTAATTTTAATTACATGTTTCACGAGATCCGTAACTTTTCAACAACACATTTATCAACTTTTATCAAAATTTTCTACACCAAACAGGGCTAAATTGCTTGTTTGAATTTAATGACTTCTAATATCATACTTTTATCCTCTTGTTTGACCTCTATTTTTTAAATTCATTTTTCCTTAATTTTTTTTAATCACATAAACTTTTATTTAGCCTCTATTTGACACGCATTCTTTGAAAATACATTTTTTCAAAATTCATTTTCAACCACATATTTTTCAATAAAAATAATATTTTTCACTTCATCAATAACTTTTCCTTACTTTTTAACCACATATTTCTCATCATATTACTATTTAAATATATTATTTTTTCAATAATATCTATCAAACACTCCCCTCAAGCCTCTGTTTGGTACACATTAAGGGGATGTTGACACCCATTTTAGTAGAAAAATGTATTTTTGAATAGTAAATAATGAAAGAATGTGAGTAAAGAGAATTTTTAGGTTTATGTGTAATATTATTTTATTGATAAAATATGTGGTTGAAATGAAAAAAGAGAAAAAAAATGAGAATGTGAATGAGAAAAAAATGGGTGCCAACGGGGGCTAAAATTTTCATTCACATTCTTCTACTCATTTTCAACCATACATTTTTCAATAAAATAATATTTTTCATCACATCAATAACTTTCCATTCTTTTTCACCCACACATTTTTCATCAATCTATGAGAATGTGAATGAGAAAAAAATGGGTGCCAACGGGGGCTAAAATTTTCATTCACATTCTTCTACTCATTTTCAACCATACATTTTTCAATAAAATAATATTTTTCATCACATCAATAACTTTCCATTCTTTTTCACCCACACATTTTTCATCAATCTATTATTCCAAAATACATTCTTACAGAATCAACTTTTACTTGTGATGTGAAATTTTATTTTTTATTTTTTGACTAAAAAGCATCTAATGCTGATCCTTAAAGTCAAGGTTGTAATGGGCACATATTGCTTTCACCAGGTGAATGACCAGCCAATCATGTGTTAGTGATATAATCAAGTCAACGAGCTCTTGATTAAGGTTAAGATTGACTAATCTCTTTTTCAAAAGTCAGTTTTAGCCGACAATTATGTTCTCTAAGTTGAACTAATTACTTTATTTTAAATCATGATATGGTCAACTAATAATTTAACATCGTTTAAAACTCAAATATTGGTGAAATTTGGAAGGACTAAATTGTTAAAAAGATAGCTATAGTAGTCCATTTTATATTTTTATATATCATGTACGATGGAAGGCTACTAGGAGTGTAGCTCTTAAGTGGGACCCTCCTTGCCCCCTATTAGAAAATGTATCATTTTAGTGCTCTTAATTTTAAAAAGAACAGTGCTATAGGTCCCGGTTTAACGACCGAGACCTTTGGCTTTTCAGTTTTAAAAAAAAATGTACGGTCCTATAATCCTTATAATGACACAATTTTAAAAATTATGAGAGTAATTCTACATTGTGGAGCGAGTTTCAACCATCTTAGACATAGTCACTAGACACTGACTCGTTTTATTAAACAAGTATTAACAACTAAATCTCTAAAGCCCAAGACATAATTTGGGAGGGACAATGTTTATGAACTTCAAGAATGTTTGAAGCCCTAACTAGTGCACGAAGACGTGGCTAAAGACTAATCTTGAAAGTGATCTTGTCACATTATGGGATATTATGCTTCGCCAAGGGACACATGTCGTCAAAAGTCTTATTCAACGTAATAATCCAAGTAACATGTTGTCACTTGTGATATTATGTAAAACTCGTACCTCTATCAAAGCATGATATTCTTTTAATACGTCTTAGAACTCGTTCCATTTATGGTGTATAGAGCATTTTATGTCTTGCACACTTTTCTCAGCAACAATTCAATTTATATAATTTCTTACACCATCTCTCGTGTGATCACAAAGTCAGTGTTATTGTTCATCAACCGCACATCCAACGACCAATTAGTGGTGTCAATGGCTTGGCCTATACCCGCACGAGCTCGGCTCGTGCAAGAGCTCATGGCTCGTGACCCACGAGCTGAGCCGAACTCGCCCAAAACGAGCCGAGCCAAAAAAATTTATTTTTTATTTTTTTTCATATTACTAAATCTAATATTCAGCCTTTAAATTTTTTTTTTATAAATTATGTGGCACGCTCGGCTTGATTGCCAACCAATCATCACTTTAATTTTGACACATATTTTAAATACTTTCAAGAAATATAATTCACGTTAACGGTGCAGATCAAATGTCAAGATGAGATACAGGACGGGACACAACGCCATTTTCGATCCTCATCAATTACTTAATAAAGGGATTCACATTGGGTACTGCTCCAACAAAGAGGGACCCAATCAAGAAATAACGAAAACCGTGAACCCTGTTGCACTGGATAAATACCCGTTTTAACTTTTTTGTGTAGCCAACTACCGCCTTCCTTTTCACATTGGTTGTTGGAATGGGGGTCGGAGGATTATTCCACCCTTCATCGCATTCTCAGCGCGTGCATATCAAACGACCTCCTATATAACTAACATTATTAATAAAATATAAATCAATATTTTATTTGAAAAAGAATTGAAAACTAGTAGAAAGGTTTGTAACACTTGATTCGGGCTTAAGCTTATTCTAATTTCAAGAGTTCGGATCAATACGAGAAGTTAATCAAGTACTATGAGTTTATTTAGCCTATTTTTGGTGTCCATTGTTTTAAATTATTTTCAACTATATATTCAAAAAGTAAATATTTTGCATGTAAATCTAAAACTTTTTAACTATATATTCTTCTAAAAATACTATTTAAAACTCTTTTTTTTTAAAAAAAAATAATGGACATCAAACAAGCGCTCAAGAACCATTACATAAAAATGGAGACGGGTCTTGGGTGCATTTCCTAGTGTCAACCTTGTGATGTGTTTGTGCCCCCTCGTGAATATATTCATTTACTAAGTCTATGTTTCGTGGGACTAAATCAAAGTTAATAATTAATTTTAATCACATATTTTATGCGATTCACAATTTTTCCAATGCAATCATCAAGTCTTTGTTTGACAGCCATTAAAACAAAACTCTTTTTTTTTTCTCCATATTCAATTTTAACCATACATTTTCACAGTAAAATGTTCGCACGTAAATTCAAGATTTTTTTTCCTACTCTTTAACCACACATTCTCCAAAACATTACTATTTTAAAACTCATTTTCTCCAATAAAACTCATTAAAATGGTTGTCAAACGAGGATCGAGTTTATCAAAATTTTCAAAAATATTTGTTACGCCTTGCCACCGAGGCTCAAGGTCAAATGCGTCACGTAGCAATCCACGTAGACAGAAAGTCAACAAAGACCCAAATGATCAAAATACAGCAAAGTTGTGCAGATTACCGAAGTACTGTCTCGCCCAGCGAACCAATGTACCTAGGATAAGACGTTGTTTAAAGAAACAAAGAAGGGGCTGAAGCTCTCTACTCAAATGACCGGTTTGGGCTCTCAGTTCATCCAAAGCTCTTAAGCAGATGTTGTCTCTTGCAAGATATTTAAATATTTTTTAGAAATGATTGATGTAACACTTGTAATAAATGATGTTAGGGTGTTAGTATATTATGCAGGGCGACTGACCCTTTATCAATGTATTGTATGAATAGATAATGATATGATGCCTCAACTTAGGAGACGAGACCACGTGGTTCTCATCTAACGGATACCACGTCGATCAAGGCAGTATAAATATACCTTCTTTGTAACTTAGAAGGGATTGAAAAATTGAAGTTAGAATGATTATCTTCTCATGTCTTGAACTTTCAAATATGGAATCAAGAAGAAACATGACAGGATTTTTTTTACAAACAATTGTAGTTCCATTTTGCATCATACACATAGTAGAAAAATTGCATAAGTCGACGGTCTTATGACCTTCAATGTTCTTCTGTTTTCGATCTTTCCACATATTCTAGCAAGGTCTTTGGTTAGTAATTTTGTTCTCGTTTGGTAATCATTGTTAGCTTAATCACATTTGTTTCACCCGTCGAAGTTTGAACATTTTTGTCTCTCGTCGTGAAGCACTCCCCGCATCCAAATCTGCCTCCTTTCTCACTGTTTCTCCAGCAGAAACGCGTCGAATTTGGTTCGACGTGACGAAAGTGAGCTCGACATTTGTTGACTCATTTTTTGTGGTCAACAATATTTATTTTTAGCTTCGCAAAATAGGGGCTACAAATTGATTTTTCAACAAAATCGAACAGGGATTCAATCTCTATCTTCACTTTTAAGGTGTATATTTGATTTAGATTTGAATGGACACTAAAATTTGACCAAAAAAAAAACCATATATTGCATTGGATCCCACTCGTGACTTTTCCCTCGTGCCTTAGCCACCTATATGATAAAAAATTAGTAAGCGGATAGCACAGGAGTCAAAGGGAGAGTGAAATTTTAACGCCATTTGCATTCTAATGTTGAACCATGACAACCAAATGGGCACCCACTGATAAGACCAACTGCTCCACTTCCACCCTTTGGAAATCGACACGTCTAGCCCTCTCTCGACCCCCACTCCACTCTCCCCTCACTTCGATAGGAATATAAAATGGATTATATTGGTTCAATCTGCCTCGTTAAGGAATACTTTGAAAGTAATGTCATTTGACATTGTTGATGTGAGCACTGAATTAAGTGACACTTAAGTGTCACTAGATGATTAATCATTTTATAAGGAGGGACATAGTTCTATTTAAGATAAAAGATCGATTATATATATATATATATATATTTTGATGTTGTAGCATCAGTTGTGCTGCATAACATTATTTTATTTTAAAGTGTGATCATCAAAACTTTCTTTTTGTTACATTAAGGATTGATTATACTAATGGCTCTCAAGTTTTGCTTATTATTAATCCTCAACATTCTTTTGTTGTATTTTATAATCAATTTTTCATTTTTTATTGTACAAGTGGGACAATAAGCAAATACTTAAAACCTTAGTGCAATAGTGTAATAAGTAAAATAAGATGCCAATATAACAATCGTACTTTAAATTGTCATGTGACTAACACTTTATTTGAAAGATCAAGTCAATTACCAACTAAACAATTTCTTTCAAAATAATACAAATTTCAACACGGTCTATCATTAACTCTACAAATCGAGAAAAAGAAGGCCCTTGAGCAATGGCGTCTCCAAGGTCACAAGGGAATAAGAGTTGATTTTCTAAGTTCGCCATTTGCACAATTCATTAAAAAACGAGAGAAGAAGAAATAACAACATTCTATCATTTTTTGCATAATTCGTCTTTGATTATCTTGTTGTACCAAATTAAAGATGAGTAATTTAGATGAACCTTCGATCAAAGTTGAGTGACCCACGATGCATTTAATCATTATGAACCATATAATGGATTCTAGCTCTTTGTGCATCTTGGGACCCAAAATTCCCCCAACTTGACATTTTGAGAGTTATCATTTATGAGAAATAATTCACACGAGGTTCAAATTTCTACAATATTGATACCTTATTTAACTCTTAAGGAATATGCTAGTTACATGATCTCTACATCCGAATCTATGCTCAATCCTCGAGCTCCATTGAGTTAAAAATACATTAAAATGCACGTCTAAATGAGCATTGAGAATTTACTCCTAAGTCAAACACGAAGTATAGTAATATATCATAGAAGCATATATCTTTGCATGGATTGTGGAGAATCGTTCTTATCTAATTGAATCTCTCGGCTAAATGGAGCAAAATAATGAGATATCAAGAATTCCAAATGTTGGGATTTAGAGCATGTTCGACAGAGTGTTTTTATTTATTTATTTAAGTTAATCGAGCATATTTTCTATGGGTGTCCAAAATATCCGAACCGAACCGGATCGAACCGAACCGAGCGATTTTTCATAAGTTAAAGACCCGAACGGATACCCGAATCGAGAACCGAAATGTTTGGATCGAGTCTCGGGTCTAGACCAAGAACCGAAGAATCGAATGAGACCCGAAATTAAATAATTTTTTTATTTTATTTATTTAATTGATTAAGTTATTTTATTTTTTTCTAAATAAATTAACAAATTAATTAATTAAATCAGATCATTTCATAATTTTAAGCCTT
>CAIGRF010035769.1:5624-26853 GCA_903798235.1 Fraxinus ornus | reverse complement strand
ATAACTGTTTAATTTTTATCAAAATTTACTAAAAATTTGATTTTAATCTCCATCAAACAGGGGCAAAATCAAAATAAATTTAAATTTCGATAATATATAATTTTAAAAATTCTCCGATGATCGTACACTAATCAAATCTACAAATTGCTTATATCATTTTGAAACTTATTTCAAGAACTACATTATGAGCATATCGAATAGTTCAAACATATATCGAAAATAGTTAAAAATACATTAAACGTAAATCTTTACAAAGACGTTTAACCCGCATTTTTTTAAAGAAAAATTTCAATTATTTCATTACCATTTATTATTTCTGCGATACAAATTTCTCAATATAATTTTCATCATTTTACATCCGAAAAAGTCATATCCCATTTAAATTTTCGAATGTAAAATTACATGGGGTTTGATTTTTTTAGACGTAAATTTTCGATTGTAAAATTTCTCTCAACTTCGATTGTGCCCCCCAACGTTAAAGTTCTGCGTCCGCCCCTGGATGCGGATGCTAACCGGCATCTTCAATGCTCGTCACGATTTTACCGAAATCCACTCAACAAGAATGCTAAATTCTCTTTACGATCGCAAAACAGGTTAGTGATTTCGACAGATGATTATTCACTTTTTTTAAAGAAAAAAAATTACTTATTTATAAGTAACTTTAGCTTATAAGTTATCTCTTCAAAAGTTGCGAAACTAATTGAAGAGGATATTGGTATTTGTACTCGCATTAAAATTTTCCAAGAAAATCACACTTGGCTGCCAAAACTCGACTGATATTTTACAGAAACGAGGCTGCATCAAGAGAATGGCTAGCAAGGTATCAAATTTCTCCGATCTGATCCAACGAGTCACTGCATCTTGTCTGCTCCACCCACTCGCGGGCAACCGCCCAGATGATATCTCCGTCCAACGGAGCGGCTCGGGTTCCGATTCCGAAGAAGAAAGGTACGAAACCAAAGATGAACAAGATGGATTCGAAGAGGAAGAGGAGTTTAAAGATTGGGAAGCGACGAACAAGGATGAACCCAGTAACGAGAGAATAATGGAGATGGAAATGCTGATGGGCGAAGTGTTCGACGCGGTGTCGGCCATGAAGAGGGCGTACGTCAATCTGCAACAGTCGCACTGTCCTTGGGATCCGGACAAAATGCGCGTGGCTGACGTGGCGGTTGTGGCGGGATTAAGGAAGCTGGGGGTGTTGAGGGAGAGGTTCAGGAGGACTGTGGGTGGTGATGGTGGAGGAAAGGGGCGGTGGAGACTAGGGTCATCGACGCTTAGGGAGGTGGTGGCGCCGTACGAGGCGACTTTGGAGGAGCTGAACAAAGAAGTGAAAGCTAAGCAAATTGAGGTCGACAACTTGAGGGAGAAGCTCAAAACGGCAACGTCTTTCAACAGTAGCGGTAGAAGGTCGAAGGAAAAATCAAAGAGAAGAGTCAGCTGCACCACTCAAGGTTAGTGCCTTGCTCACTCTCTATAAATTCATCGAAGATTTCACCTTTTCGAACTCTATTCAATTCTGGAAATAAAAAGAAGATCTGTATGAACAAGATATTCCTAATTAGCTATGATAAACATAACATCAATGTAACGATCCTGTGAGGATCTTTCGCCGGAATCGTTAACGTACGTACTGTCCACTATGGGGAGGATGTTTCCCCCTCACGGCTTTTTGGATGCGTCCCCAGGATTCGAACCAAGACCTCCAACTCACGTGAGAGAGTTAAGTTGAAACCTGGTACCAATTGAATAAGTGAGTCTCCCATATGAGTTGGAGGTCTTGGGTTCGAATCCTGGGAGACACGTCCAGAAAGCCGTGAGGGGAAAGATCCTCCCCACCGCGGACAATACGTATAATAATGTTAAACGATTCCGGCGAAAGATCCTCACGAGTCGTTAAATGAAGTATAGGAAAGCAACTCATGGCAGTGAATCAGTACGTTAAGGATTCCGGTGAAAGATCCTCACGGTCGTTACACTCAACTTTGCCCAATTTCGTTGTCTTTTGATTTTGTTGTAATACTTTCTAGCTGGTGAAACCATATCTTGAATTTTATGACAGAATAAGAAAAAAAATCCCATGATTAAATTCAGTCTAATGCTAAAATTTCATTTTCTTGGCACTAATTAGCATGGTGATTCTTGAACCATTTTCATAATCTAACTGAGAATTCACTGATGACAGTTGCAGCTGCTGCAGCACCAGCACCAGAACCAGAGCGATTTGAAGCGACAATGAATTTAGTAAAAGAGGCCTCAAAATCCTTCACTTCCCTGCTTCTCTCGCTTATGCGCTCTGCCCACTGGGATATAGCAGCTGCTGTAAGATCCATTGAAGCAGCGTCCTCTAACGCCACTGCATTCGCAGACTCAGTAGTTGGGAAGAACCACTGGAAGTACGCATTGGAATCCTATGTGAATCGAAAAATCTTTCAGGGATTTGACCACGAGACATTCTATATGGATGGCAGCCTCTCCTCGTTGCTTCACCCCGATCAGCACCGCAGAGACTGCTTCACCCAGTATCGCGACATGAAAGCCATGGACCCTGTTGAACTCCTCAGCATTTTACCTACTTGCAGCTTTGGGAACTTCTGTTTCAAGAAGTACCTTGCAATTGTCCACCCAAAGATGGAGGAGTCCTTGTTTGGGGACTTGGAGCAAAGACGCCAAGTGCTAGACGGGCACCACCCAAGGAGTCAGTTCTATAGTGAGTTTCTGGGGTTGGCGAAGGCAGTTTGGCTGCTACATTTGCTTGCGTTCTCTTTGGACCCACTGCCTAGTCATTTTGAGGCGAATCCAGGGGCTGAGTTTCATTCTCAGTACATGGAGAGTGTGTCAAGGATTTCTTGTAACAACAGTGGAGGGAATGTCTATGCATCAATGGTTGTCAGTTTTCCTGTGAGTCCAGGATTTAAAGTTGGGAATGGATCCGTCATCAAGGCCAGGGTTTATCTAGTACCAAAAAATGGATTCTAAGCATTGTGTAGATTCTGAAGTCTGTAGCTTACTTTAGGTTGACAACCTCTTCTGCTCGCAAAACTTATGTTTCCTTTAATGAATCATGGTGTTGTTAGATTGTTGTTTCGCCCGGTTTTAATGAGCCTATCCTCTTAAATGAAAGGTTGACAATGGTGAAGCAGTGTTTATTTTTGTTCTAATGCTATATATCATTGGGATCCCACTCCCTCTTCTTTGTGACCATTGGAGCAAAGCTACAAACTTGAACAAATAAAGTAACGAAATTGAAAATTGCCAACACAGGAAAAAGCATTAAACAACTTGTATATGCATATAAATCAATAATGCGATAACACAGATTCAGGGTTATGGATAAATATATTAGTCTCATGCTATAACAAAAGCACTAGAAGAGCCTGTAAAATGCTTAATTGACCCCAAAAGATGTTTTGCCGCGCCAAAATGCCTTATTCTATATACACCTGAAATAGCATTTTCGGGTATAATCCATTCTATGGTTGCATGACTTCGAGTACTTAGTTTAGAAGGTCTTGACCATATAAAGCGGAGGCAGAAATCGTCGTCATCGTAAGCTGGAACCCAACGATCCTCCCCTTGAAGAATCTCAACCAGAGCAAATGTACCTTCAGTCATCAGGTCATTTCTGGGGCATGCTGACCAGAAAACAACTTTTACATTTTCACCTCTCGTAAAGGTGGAGTTCTTAGGTACATCTTTGCTGACATCACCAAACTTTACACCCAGAGGAGTTGCATCCATAACAACTGGTGTTAGCAAGCTTATTTGCTTGCCTAAAAGGTCTGGGGGTTGTGGACCAGATTGCACGGACGTTCCACTGATAAGGGCGGCTGCAAGCTTCTTGAACTCCTGAATGTAGGCAGAAAGAGTATGCGGGCCATAGAGTGTCGAAGCACCCTGGGAAGGAAACCAAGACGAGCATTAGCATCCAAAACAAGAATTTTCCATGAACTGTAAAGATTTTATATACTAGGCAGAGTTATCCCACATTTCCTATTACCCGTTTTATTTGGTTTTAAAAGACCAGACAACAAGTGTCATTGTGCACCTATAAATAACAAGCATTCCTATTTCATAATTTACAATAGGTTAATAATTACGGAGAATTTGTCTTCGACGTAAACTGAAAGGATAACATTTACATGTTTGAAATGGTGGGAAAAAAATATGCTAATATTCTATCTAAAATTGATAAAATTGATGAAATGTGTGGTTGAAAAGTTGATAAGAAGTTGTAGGTCCCATGAAATGTATTGTTGATATGGAGTTTGAGTAAAAAAAAAATGAGTTTTAGAAAATGAAGCTCAAATGGGCAAAATAACACAGTGGAACTATTCCAAGTGTTTTTTTTTGGTTGGGGGGGGGGAATCAACAGAAGTATACTATAACGCACAACCCTTTTCCAATAAATTAACTATCTGTATACGAATTTTCAACAAACTTCGTTACGTAGCTTATAGTATGAAACATATTTTGGTATTTAAGACCACTCATGTAGATCCTCAAAGTGATACCGGTAATGAAGATACATAAGTAAACCTTCAACTAGCAACTTCAAGCATGCTAATTCTGCCATAATAAGAATTACAGTTCTAAATTTCATATTCATTCTCAGTCTGATTATTTTGAGAATATATATAGGTAGAGTTAACCTCCTAGTTTGCCCTAATCATTAATCTGTACATTCCAACAAGGTCTTTATCTAGTGTTTGACAATGTTGTCTACATCATACTGCAAAACTAAAGTAGCGCCCACAGTTTATCGTATTATTTACCATGATTCAGTAACTGACCTCGTATCTCTGTATCTGGTACTCCTCAAAGGTTGTTATATATTGTGAGTATGTATTTGTCAACCCAGCTATCACTACATGAACATTTTCATCAAATTCTTTGCTACCTCCACTCGTGAGCACTGTTCTCACAGCATCTCGTAGCCGTCTTCCAGCCATCGTAGTGAATTCTGTTACACAAAGGCAAGTTAAATTAATGTTCTAGAGCAACAACAAAAAACAAAGTCTTATTCCCAATAAATTTCTGCCGGCTATCTAAATCCCTTTTCACCATTCCACTCAGCGAGTCACTACATGCACTGAAATATCCGATGCAACTAGATCTTTTACAACCACGGGGTCTTGTTAATTTTGGTCTACCTCTCCATCTTTTAACATGTTCTACTATGATTATGTCACTCTTATGGTTTGAAAACAATATCCATGAACACTGAAGTATTTAATATATCATAAGAGGCTTTGAATTTACTCGTTTATCAAATCATAACCACAAATAAGGTCATGGATGCATATTTATTGAAGGCTGTGCAACAAACTGCCAGACCAAAAATTCATGGAATTTGAAGGCTTGAAAAGAATTCAGTTTGTGGGCATCTATTTTATTTGACATTTTGCCGTCAGTGTTTACATTTTCAGCTGCTTGCAGAGAGAAGGAGATAAGTCTCCATCATTACTGGAGAAAGAAACTAGTTTGGAGAAAGAAATTTGATTTAAGAATCTTTAAGAACCCTATATTCCACTGTCTCATAATGACATCTGCAGCAACGATAAAACCAAATACATTTGTCCTGGCATGATATTTGCTATAGCTTTTCTTACCTCCACGTCAACAGGACTGGAAAGTTACTAACAAAGACGAATTCATCTAGAGGCAGAAACAAATAAATGTTTGAAATAACCACACAGCGAAAAGTCACACTTAATTCATCTCAATCATATGAAGCACAATAATGTGCAAAGTAAAAAATATACACCTCTACATGCTTAAAGGAATGGAAATTGACAATTATGCAAAGTTACTACCTCCAGGTACACTGAGAATGACCAGCTGTCCTATCCTGAGAATCTGAACTGGAAGTATTGAGGGCTGCAAAAAATCCAGGATAACACAAATTATTATCAATCTCAGTACATAATGTGCCCCAGTATGTAATAATTGCAGTACAATATTTTTGACAACAAAATCATTCAATTTCAACCATGAAATGGATGACTTCGCAGAGAAAGATTAGGAATTACTTATAAACAGTTTAAATTATAAACAAGTACAAATGAGTGGTAGATAAGTGGGTAGTACTTGTGTGCTTGAAATGTGTGGATAAAAAATGTCTTGTTTATAAATAATTTATAAATATGGGCCAAACATAGGCTAAATGAAGACGCACTTGTGACAAGAAAAGTTGAGCTTCAATTCCTAATTGAACTAACACCAGTTATGGTTAGCGGAAGCACAAACAACATAATGACAACAATCTGGAATGAATATGAAATCATAGTTCACTACCATGAGAAGATAAGAAGTGAGTAATCTGATGATACTCTCTTATTTCTGTTCATAATTTTCTCCTAAACTCTATAATCTTCAATCAACATACTCGGTGAACTTGGTTCGGAAAGAGCAAGTTATCTGAGATTGAGCATAAAGGTTTCAATATGATAGCATGTCTGACTCTCCAAAAGTTCATGCTACCCTGCATTTTAGAACTTACAGTTTGTTGCATTAAAACATAGCCCAATTATATTGATTCATAATGGTGGTTCTGAATTAATTCCTTTCATTTACCAAAAATGCCAATGCAACAATAAACAGATCATTGTCATGCAAATGTTGAAATGATTTTGCGCATTGATTGTTTACACTTAATCTACATACATCAAGTATATCCCAACAAAAATCTTCAGTCTCAAAGTTTTCCTTCTTTTATAGAAGAAATACATTGTCTACACTTATCATCAACTAAGATAAAACTTAGATATACCAATTCCTCAGAACGTGTATTCAGAAACTTCTATTCAATAAAACTTTTAACTATCAACATATCAGACTTGGGAAGTTTGCATTATGCACTCTTCGAATAGGAATCTCCTGTTCATAATCCCTATTCAAATTGCTTGCTAAAATAATTAAGAGAGTTTGGACTAGTGAAGAGGCTTTGACGACGAAGCAAAGGTACGAAGTGGATTTCTCATGGTCCTTCCAATAAATCAATTATCCCAGTAAATGCAATTCACTTTTTACTTCCAGATTCCAGGCAAGACAAAGAATTAAGTGTTGAATTTGATGGAATTAGAACTATAAAATGTCTCCGTAGAGTGTAAGTTGCTTCCTATTAGAAGCATCTGAAAGTCAACAAATCCAATTGTATTAAAAATTAAAAAATTGCACTAAGATGTTAACTCACTGCCCAGTCATAAGGCTTTTTCATTTCACCAGTATCAAGCAGAATGGGCTTTGGATGTTGACAATCAACTTGTCCTTGTTTTGGTGTTTTAAGTAGGTTACGCACCAGTCTCCAAAACGCATTTCCCTGGGAAAACACACATACAAACAGAGAGAGAGAGAGAGAGTATAAGTACACTTCTCTACATGCTAAACAAGAGTATATAGTTGTTATATGTGAAATACAGATCCAGCTGCAGAACCTTGTCATCTCCTTGCTTAAAATCAAAAGCCCCAGGACCGTCAGTTGTACCAGCAGCAAATGCAAACCCCATTGCTGCAGGACAGGTTTTTACAATTTCAGTACCTCCTCCCTGATTAGGAATTGTTACATCAAGCTTGGAGAAGTCCACATAAGTATGGCGATAATCAACCTTTCCCTCTAATCGCTCTGATGCATTATTGAAAAGTTCCACTGCCTTTTTGAATTGTCTATCTCCAATGATACGTGTACTTTCAAATTCATCTGGGTACCTTCCATTTAAGCAAGAGATGAGATTATAATCTGTTAAAATTATGTCAAATCCACTATTGACTTAAAAACCATTTTAAATTATGATTTCATTCTGGAAAGTAACAAAAAGTGAGTGAATACATACCCAGGACCTCGGCCATAGCATAATTCATTCTTCCCTCCACAGGTACTATGATTGAAGTCACAAGGCAACCCTGTGTCAATGCAGAAGGCCCCTAGCACATTTGGGCTAACATCCCCACAATTGCTTTGACAAAATGCAGAAACGAATCTAGGCCTATCAGTTCGCCTTAGAGAACTTCTTACACGTCTTGCAAGGCTCATAAATCTGGTTGCTGATTTGCCTGAAGAAGACTGGAAAGAAGCAGCAAGTTCAAGCAGCTCATGATCTGCATTGAGACAACCACAAGACTAGCTAAACAAAAACTGGAGAAATATTTCTTTCTAGGTTATTGCAGAGATGTTATTCTATATTCAATTCCTCCTGTATAGTGTATACTTGCAATCCTATATATATCAAGTTTTGCTAGTTCAATTAGCAGATATATTATTTATGTCATATAAAATTCAACGAGCTTAGATAAACAGATAGTATAATTCAGAAAAACAATGCAAGAAGTCAATAACTTGATAAGGTTCCGTAAACAGCATTAAGAAACAAAAATCATTTCTGCCCCAAATCAGTCGGGAAAATTGAAGGAAAAGCCAGATGCAAAACATATGTTCCAAAAAAATTACAATGTAAAGGTCCATGAATTTCAACTGCACTTTCCACATAGCAAATAAGTACCTTCTTTGCATGTAAAAAATGTTAAAAAAAGCTAAGAACACGCGTATCAGAGTCCTGTTATCACATTTCTATTAAAAGGAAACAAGCGGATGTGACTACTACAAACCAAAATTCAACAAATGTAATTGTACTATCTATGTAATACTGAAATATTACTTGGGAAAGTAACTAAAATCTTACGATTATTGCGAACAACTGGAATAATGTTTGAGACTCTCCGAGGGATTCCACTAGCCTTATATTCATCAGAAAATATCCCTTCACCACTATCCTGATTAAACCAGTCTTCCATAAAACAAGCAGCAGCTCCTTTGTTGTCCCCACTTATCAATGAGTTTGTACGGCTCATAGAAGTCCCATGGGTTGCAAACCAATTGAAGCTACCTACTGGACCCCATTCATCATCTACAAACTTCAAAAGGGTCATATATTTATCAACGTCATACTTGTATTTACTGCGTTCTTCTGCAGGATTATTGAGATAAGCACTCGGACTGCGGTTGACCCCAGCATCTAAAAGTTCCCCTGTTATTGAAGCCAATAATTAATAGGGGTTTAGAAATTAAAAATAATGCAATAGACACAATTCCATTTCGTATACTATTCAAGTTTTCTAGAGAATATTCCTGAAAAAGCAAACAGAGAAACTTGAAACTCAAAATTAAAGATGAAACATGCTAGAGAAGTGATCTATAGTTAACGATACTGATGGGACATGATATCATTTGAACTCAAGCAAATCAAGTGAACAAAGAGCAGTTATTTCAACCACAAAAATCCAAGATAAACTATTAAAAATGAGGCCACCTAGTAGGACATAAGTCAATAAGGTACACCGTCAAATAACAAAACTTGAGATTCAGAAGTATGGTCACCACGAATTAAGGAAAATTTAGATGAAAAATATTGGTTTCATTGAAGACTGTAGAAACCAGCTATTTGCCACTAGAAAAGCCTTTCAGACTAAAAACCTTATTAGAAAAAAGATAATCCTAAACCAATCAAATGAAGATTACTTGACGAGAAAATAAGATAACATATTAATTATCAAAGTTGTATCATCAAGGATAAAGCTGCTAATATAAAGCTGCAGCGAGAAGGGGGTTAGTTAGGGGCCACGACCATGTTACCGAGGTGCATGGAAATTATAAATGTTTTAAGGCAGTGTTTCTGTGTTTAATGAAGCGACAAGTGGTTGTGATTTTAACCTTCGTTAAGAGGATGTTTGCATCAAGTGATATGGAGTTCCATCAAACCCCAAGAATATCAAAATCTGGAAAAAACAGACCAAAATTCACTGGAAGACCCATGCCCAGAAGGTACATTTCAACATCATGACAGAAGAAGAAAAAATAAAACTGGAAGCCATTGATTTGAACCATTAAATGGTCGGCATTTTTCCACTAATTAACCAATTCCTTTAGAGTACTTATCATATGATTGGACAAAACTACAAAAGATCAAACAAGTAAAATGGTACTCTATTTTACTCTTTGTAGTAACTACGAAGCAGTTGCTACAGAATCACCTTAACGTGAGATATATAACGAAGCTAGTACATATTTACTTTTAGCATTAACAAACTAGGAATGTTAAACCTAATTTCATTACCTTTATTCACATATATTGATCCAGGTTGAAGGCTATTATGAGCTTGTATAATACTCTCCTCAATGCCATCAACAAGGGCATCAAATGATTGGCGCACAAAACCAAGAGATGTTACAATATATACAACATATTGAAGATAACCTCCAGGGCCAGCATGTGTGTGAATCCCGCTGATAGCAACATTTTTTTCTGTATACAGATTTCCATACCTGGAATAGCAAGAATGGCAGTGTTCAATCAGATTTTCCACAATTTAAGAACATTGTGCAAAAGTAACAGCAAAAATTGCTTTAAAATCATCTGGGATTGACGGTATATGAAAAATTCACTTCATTAAGAGAAAACTTGATAAGGAGGCTTTGACTACCTTGCCTTCAACCTCTCGAGGACCTTTATTGTCACAAGTTGTGAGGCCATACAAGCATCAAGATTTACGAATACAACTCGGTTTCCATTTGGCTCTGCCACAATGAATGTACGAGCTCGCAGTCTGAAGTGAACCCCAGATGCAATCTGTTCCATGTTAGCATATCCCATCATGTTGACATCAGCAGCTGGCCCAGTAATGTCATAGCTTCCGAGTCCAATTAAGTAATTGGAAGCTGAGGTTATTCCTCTTCCATTCCCCAACAGGAGTAATATCAAAATCGGAAACCAAATCACTTTAATCAATCTCATCATTGTGCCTCTACAAAATAGCCAGAGTATTTCTTAATCAACCCTCTGCATTTTCCTTCAGCAATGACGTAAAAATATTTATCTGCATAGAGAATGAACAAATGTATTAAACTAAGTTCACATTAGTTTTATCTTATATTATAAATAAGATACAATACACGAAATTATAACTCCAAGAGAGGTGGATAAAGGGTTCGTTATTGGTTTGATCAACTTAAAGGACAAAAAATCGAAAAGAAAAGCAAGATTAATCGGTCACAGCTTATTCCAGAACTTTAACCATTTATTAAGATTAATAACAATAATCCAACGGTTGAGAGAAATATGTCAGCATTTGACTTACTGCAACTGTAGAAAGAGTCATAGCTCCAGACAAATAAGGAACGGGGAAGAAAGGCTGTGCTTTATTCAACTTTGCGTCACAGCAAGGCAAGTAAATAAAATTGAACAGAATTAATTTCTCAAGAAAATCAAAACAGAAGTCAATCTATGCGTACAGAGTATACTCAAACCCATATTTCAGCAGGCATGGATAATACTCATAACATGAAGCCCTAAATGTAGAAGCGTAAGAGAATCAGTTCATACCTTGATTTATAGCAGAACAAGAAGTCAAAATCACGTTTTTGTTTACTATTACTTCCAAAACCATAGTGTGATGGATGCGTAGGGGTGTCAACAGTTCGCTGGCTTGATTCAAGCAGCAATTTTTTTGTACTAATCGTTCATCTGCTCGCACGAGTAAACTTGTGAACTCGTTGCCTTTTGTACGAGTCAGCTTGCCATAAAGAAAAACAAGCAATTTCAATAGAAAAATAATTCGGTCATGAGGCTCGGTTTGACCCATCAAAGAGACTAGCCACCCTTAACAAAATCGTGCCTGATGATAAATGAGCCTAGTCGAGTTTAACAGTAGGCGAGTAGAGCAGTTTGACTATCCCTATTTATGTCACCAGTCATGAGATTTTCCTCCTTCAATGTCGATAATAGTATTGATATTTATGTGTTTTTGGATCTGAAATTGCCCTAAGAGACTAGGCAGTGCTACGTGTAGTCTAATTTAGGATGTGTTTGAGCCACATTATTTTGAAAGAATGTATTCTGGGATAATAGATTGATGAAGAATGTGTGGATGAAAAATAAGGAAAAGTTATAGAAGAATAATAATGAAAATTTTAATACGTACCAAACAAAGACTTACACTTNCCTCTACAAAATAGCCAGAGTATTTCTTAATCAACCCTCTGCATTTTCCTTCAGCAATGACGTAAAAATATTTATCTGCATAGAGAATGAACAAATGTATTAAACTAAGTTCACATTAGTTTTATCTTATATTATAAATAAGATACAATACACGAAATTATAACTCCAAGAGAGGTGGATAAAGGGTTCGTTATTGGTTTGATCAACTTAAAGGACAAAAAATCGAAAAGAAAAGCAAGATTAATCGGTCACAGCTTATTCCAGAACTTTAACCATTTATTAAGATTAATAACAATAATCCAACGGTTGAGAGAAATATGTCAGCATTTGACTTACTGCAACTGTAGAAAGAGTCATAGCTCCAGACAAATAAGGAACGGGGAAGAAAGGCTGTGCTTTATTCAACTTTGCGTCACAGCAAGGCAAGTAAATAAAATTGAACAGAATTAATTTCTCAAGAAAATCAAAACAGAAGTCAATCTATGCGTACAGAGTATACTCAAACCCATATTTCAGCAGGCATGGATAATACTCATAACATGAAGCCCTAAATGTAGAAGCGTAAGAGAATCAGTTCATACCTTGATTTATAGCAGAACAAGAAGTCAAAATCACGTTTTTGTTTACTATTACTTCCAAAACCATAGTGTGATGGATGCGTAGGGGTGTCAACAGTTCGCTGGCTTGATTCAAGCAGCAATTTTTTTGTACTAATCGTTCATCTGCTCGCACGAGTAAACTTGTGAACTCGTTGCCTTTTGTACGAGTCAGCTTGCCATAAAGAAAAACAAGCAATTTCAATAGAAAAATAATTCGGTCATGAGGCTCGGTTTGACCCATCAAAGAGACTAGCCACCCTTAACAAAATCGTGCCTGATGATAAATGAGCCTAGTCGAGTTTAACAGTAGGCGAGTAGAGCAGTTTGACTATCCCTATTTATGTCACCAGTCATGAGATTTTCCTCCTTCAATGTCGATAATAGTATTGATATTTATGTGTTTTTGGATCTGAAATTGCCCTAAGAGACTAGGCAGTGCTACGTGTAGTCTAATTTAGGATGTGTTTGAGCCACATTATTTTGAAAGAATGTATTCTGGGATAATAGATTGATGAAGAATGTGTGGATGAAAAATAAGGAAAAGTTATTGATGTGATGGAAAATATTATTTTATTAAAGAATGTGTGGTTGAAAATGAGTAGAAGAATGAAAATGAAAATTTTAATGTGGTTCAAACGGAGACTTAGTAAGGATGGGGGATGTTGGATCAGACATGTTTAAAAGTGAAAACCCGAGCATCTTAGGCTCTTGTTTGGATGGGATTCTAACAACATTTTAAACAAAATTTCAGCAGTTAGAAATGCAAGCGAGTCCTTACGTTGTCATAATCATTGACTCGAAAAGATGCAAATTACCATAAATGTCCTTCTTTCCAATAAAATTTCTTTAATGCAAAATCAGCAATAAAGTATCCCCGACCACGAATGAAGGATACAATCCAATCCCAAGAATAATTCTAGTATGTGTAGACAAAAATGTCCTTTAATAGATAAAAACCAACAATAGTTTCAAATTAGTCACATCACTTCGTACCATTTTTGTCTTATCATTAACATGCTTTATCAATGAATTACCATGGAAGACGGCAGGATTCTTAGATGAGGTCAACGAATCTACATATATCATTCCAGTCAATATCCTTTAGGATTCGTTTGATTACAAAGGTGAAAAATGGATGAAAAAAAAATGAATTAAAGGAAATTAAATTGTCTAAAACTTATTTTACTGAGAAGTAATTAATTGTGTTTGATTATTATAATTTTCCACCTGAAAAATGTTAAAAGTTCAGTATCCGTTTGACTTTGTTTTTTTATGAAAATTATCCATGAAAGTGATAATTTTTTCTACAATTGGGTCAAAATAGAATTTGTTACAATTGCTAAAAATAAACTAAAAAAAATTATCATACAGAATACCATTCGTTTGGTTTTGTTTTGCATGAAAATTATCCATTAAAGGGAAAAAAAAAAATTTGACCATTGTCGATGGAATTTTTTCCAATTGAAAAAAAAATGGATGGAAAACCATTTTTCCCCCCAAAGGTGGGAAAATAAATTCCGTCCAATGAAAATTTTGTCTATCAAACAAAATAAAAAATGGAAAATTATAGATATCAAAGAGGGCCTTCGTCAAAAATGCATAAAAACAGCAAGAAAAAACTTAATTTGCCAATCAGTTTCCAGTTTATCCTAATCATTGAGCAGAGATCACCACACAAAACTAATGTAAATTCCACCGGGAATGAAAGAAAAAGTGAAAAACAAAGTCGAGATTTAAATCGATTACATGCATATATCTATTACATATATATTCTTGATAATCCATTTAGTTCCTTACCCTTACGTATTAAAATAGCACACACATATATATATATAATGACTGTGTCCAACAATTATGTACACGAATAACAGGAATCGATCAGTAGGCTTCATATTTGCCACTTGATTCATCCCCCGAGGTTCGGGTAGAAAGGGAGGGTCTCATGGTAACCAGAGCAGACTCGTTTGCTCCAGCCATCAAAGCTGTCCTTCCAGCTTCCAAGAACCTTTCAACAGCATCCTCAGCGTAGCGATTGGCCTCAGCCACTGTCATCATTTTCCCGATATGAGGATAGGTGTTGAGGACATGGTCACCATTGAGCTGTGATGCAAGTTGAATCAGCTCAATTTGAAATTCGGAAAGTTTAACATCTTCCTTTGGTCCCCATGGCCTTAATGTCGTCGTAACCTCTGGGAGCTTCTCTGAACAGAAATTCAAATTTCACTCTTAATTATAATCCTCAGTGTGATTTATTCCGGAATTATACATGTTAGTTGTAGATATACACAGGTAATATATAACAAGGAACTCAAGTCTTGCTTAGTAAACAAAATACGAAAAACAAATGGGTCCTTGATCAATCCCTTGGTGGAGTAGGGGATCCTATAGCAACAAATTCTTTACCCGTGGCTTTGAAAATTTTAACAAACGAGAAAGAGACAAAAGTCAGTGCTACTTGCAAATACCCAAATGTTCACACGAAAACTGCAGTAAAAATATGTTATCAAGGAAAGGAGATATTCCTTGAAAATTTTCCATAGGGCTAGGAAAGCATTCATTCTTCAGCCAATTTTTCATTTCTCAAAAGCCTTCAAACAGTACAAGTTTATTGATAGATTCAACTCAAGACACTGAATGATCAAAGGCTGACAGTGGGTTATATATGTTAGAATAAAGATAAGTCTCCTCTCAGTTGTAATCTGAGATCAAATTTTCAGTTAAAAACTAAATGCAAACACCTCCAGAACTGTCGAGGCACTCGTGTTAATATATTTTATTTTGGCTCATCAATGATGAAATATGTCATCTAAAAGCTCAAGTTATTCGAGACGAGAGAAATTCTTTTATTTATATTTTAAACCTTCAACACATCTTACAAGGAGCTCATATTCATCCTTTCATCAAAGGCGTTTTCATATTTGAGTGGTGCTAAGACTAGAACCTAGAAATTTATCCTCTCTAATACCACATTGAACCACCTGTCTAAAATACTAAGCTATTACAAGGGAAAGGAATTTACTTATCAAGTTTATATCTCCAACAACATACTCATTATTGAAAAAACCAACTAACGAAATTAAAATTTTAATCCCTCAATAAAGTATGATAGTCTGACTAGCAGAACCTGTATAAATCATCATAAATGACAAAGCATGGAACATTTAAAAAGCATCGGAAAGGTTGAAGCAAACCTGGACAGTCATCACGTGGAGTATCTCGTAAGTAGAAGTAGTTCTCAAAGGTTCCAGCCCATGCATCCCTTTTAGTCAAGAAATTTGATCGAAGATTGAAAAGCTTCTTCACAGTTGCAGGTATTGAAGAGTGTTCATATTGTGAAGACGGTGTTGGTCCACTCGGTTCATGGATCACTGCACAAGAAAAATTATAAACCAGGAGAAACAATGAAATTATGAGTACAAAATTTCAAAAGGATTGAATTCTGGAATGAGCACCCAAAATTGCCATCCTTCCCTTCCTCTTTGTATTAAAATAAATGTAAGATCTGAATTTTTTTCTGATTATAACCTTGATTTTGTTTGTTAATTTCCATTTCAGTTTTAAATACAAGACTTTCTACATTGGTTCCAATTCGGTTAACCAAGCTCTAAATTGTTTCTACTGAAACCATTATAAACACATTTCAGCTGAACTCCATCATCTAAGCAAGCACTTGAAGTAAATCTGACTCACCAGTTCCCTTGTCAACCCAGGGAGAGATCAATAGAGTGGGTACGCGCACACCAAGCCTCTCAAAGTTGAAATAGAAGGGAGGAGGGCCGATTATCCCATCAGGGTTGGGCACCCCAGAAACCGGCGTCGGCACATGATCGTAAAACCCGCCATGCTCGTCATAAGTGATCAAAAGAGCCATCTCCTTCCACTGTGGACTCGCCCTAAGCGTCTCATAAACCTCCTTCACAAACTTCTGTCCTCTCGCTACATCATGCGATGGATGATCATCGTTTGCTGGTAATAGACTGATATCAAAGTACCGTTGCTCGATCACAACGTAGTTGGGGAGCTTCCCCCTCTTGGCGTGCAATTTGAATTTTAACGCATAGTTATGGAATTTGATGATGTGCTTGAGCTTCCTCAAGCTTTTGAAGAAAAGAGTAGCAGGTATATTTTGATAATAAATCCCAAAAGTTAGATCATTCTCATCTAAAGAGTCAAAAATAGTCTTTTGCGGAAATCCATTGATGAGATCTTTCCTAACGTTACTTGAGGCGCCGTGGGAGGTGGCGGAGTGGACGTAGAAACGGTTGGGCTGCGTCGAAGCAGGCACCGAGGCAAACCACCTATCCATGACTGTGAACTCGTTCGCCAACTCAGAATAAACCGGTACCAGATCTGGTTTGAACCCACTCATAACGTTTTTGGACATTCCCTCAACCCCCATAGCCTCTGCCTGCTGCACAAAACCGTTCATCGGCGCCGGGTTTGCCGACGTGTCACTTGACCCGAATATCTGTTCTCGGATAGCTTGAATTGAGTGACCCGGGTCCGAGTCAATAAAAAATGCGTCGTCTGAAACGTATACGGGAGGAGAGCCGGAGTCGGAGGCGTTGACCCGGTTGAATTCGGAGCCGCTAAGACCATCGATATCAGGCCGGTCCTTTAACCATCCGAGCATGTGATCGAAGGATCGATTTTCCATTACTAATATTACAAGGGTTTTGATGGGGCCATCAATTTTGTGCTTATGTTTCTTGGGGAAGTGAAAGGAGGAAGAATTAGACGGGAACAAAATGAGGAAAAGGAAAAGAAAATTAATCAAGTGGGATCGCCGGAAACCCATTTTCCGGTGATCCGCCGGCTGCCGGTGAGGGTTGAAGAGGGTGGGATTTTCGAGGTAGGTAACAGTGGCATACAATACTAGTATATAGCGTACAAGCAAATATAAATAAAGACTAAAAAATTGGCATATCCGTTAAGCTTCAAGCATATTTTTTTAGTATTTCATTTACATTTGACCACACACTTAAATGCATTACGTGCGATTCAGCCTGCCCCATAAAATAAATTATCATTTCTCCATTGTATTATATTATATCTAAAAAATAGATACGTATACGTAATGAAATAGTGTAATGAAAAGTAACATAAAACCTAACAACATATATAACACGACATGTCACCTTTCGTGAGAAATACGACAATAAAATTTACTATGTACTCATTTTAGTTTTGAAATTTCAAATTCAAAGATCTACTTTTTTTTATTTGAAAAATAATATTTTTAATTATCAATTACTTATTTTGAACCCTAAAATTTACAACCATCGTCTTCACATACATTCAAAATCATCATTACTCGTCGCCTCCGTTATGATCACTTCCACAATATGAAACCATTTCCACCACCACCTATTTCTTGCATCAACTCTATCACTCCAAGTCTCCAACCTCCGTGTCTACTCCCGACACAATCACGACCACAACTTCCATTTGCAAACACGCTGACCCTTCTATTTTCATCCAAAAGTTTTTGGCAAAAAAATTACCCCGTTATCCAAACCCTTTTTCTGTACAAAATTCTCTGATTCAATTCTTTGAATACAAGACGAAGGTGAGAGAAATGTAACTAACTAATATATTTGAGTTTTCTTTACCGAGTTAAATATTTCAATGGTTACTGAACTTTGCAACATGTCAGGACTTATTCACCGAACTTCATAAAGCATTCCATTAGCTACTTAATTTTGCTCCGTCCCACTCCATTACTCACAAGATGAAATCCATTAATAGAGTTGTTGATGTGGATGACGGACGTGACCCAGTTAAATGCTAAATTAAGTGTCAAGTCATTGCCACATCAGAAAATAATCTTTTAAACATGGCTTAACAACTAAAGGAAACAACAATTAAATCACAAAACCCTAAGGTCGTGAAATCCATTTCTCCCAAATTAATTCCTCTCACGCGAAGTCTTTGAAGTTCTATTTGACTTGCTGTATAGTTGGGACAATTAATTTGGGGTTTATAGTTGAAACTTGCTGTAAATTTTTTCGCGTATTTTTACTGTTGTTCTTGAATACCTCGCTGTTGAGGTCCGTAAATGTGATTTTAATCTTTTTTTATTATGTTTGTGTATAAAATTATATCTGATGTTTGCTGATTTGATAATTTGGATTTTTTATTTTTAGTTATTGGAGCTTGCTGGGAATAATGTAAGAGACGACAAGAAGAATCGGATTACTCCAAGGCACATTCAGTTGGCTTTGAGGATTTGAGCAAGTTGTTGGGTTAGGTGACAATTATGAATGGCGTTCTGCCCAACATTCATCAAACACTTCTTCTACTCGACTGGGTATTCCGTGGCTAAATCTGGTCCAATAGAATTTGAGGCCAAAAATGTACTTGCAAGAACCACTTGAAGCAGAATACGATTTGCCCCCTTCAAAATCTCAACAAAGGAAACCTCTTTCTGATTAAGCAACCACAAATGATAAAAATAAATCCATACGCAGAAACCAGTATTTCCATAATGATTCAATCCAATCCATTCATTTTGAGCTCAAAAAACAATACTGCATTTCGACAAAAGCATCATTTGCTAGAAAAAGAATTTACTCCAATACATGTCAGTCATCAAGACAAACACTTTCTTCTTAGCATGTATACCAAAAAAATTCTAACTCCTTCCAGTAATTAGTGTTCTTTGTGCATTGCACTACAGAGCACTGTCACTGCCTTTACACTGAACGGATGTAGTCGTGCCCTTGCCACTCTCAGCTTCGAATATTCAGTCTCGTCCATATGTTGTAATTCGATAACCATTTCTTCGAAGTTAACTTCAACAGTTGGCACAATAGATGCAACGGAATGTCCATGTCCACAGTCATTACCTGCCTGCAGTTTCCAGACTGAGGGAAAGAGGAGTAACATCCAAAAGTAGAAGGTCCTGCACCTTCTCATTACCCTCACTATTCAAAATTGCAGCTTGAACAGCAGTACCATAAGCAACAGCCTCATTAAGAAGCCGGCAGCCACATCCTTTAACTGAAAAGACAGTCAGTTAATAACTAAGAGCAACTAGCAAGTTGGTCATTTGAATTTCATTTGGCCGATTGTACTAGAGTTTAACATTCGATAACTAACATCAAGTAAGAAGAAAAATGAGTCTCAACTTCTGTACACTGCTAATCAAGCCCTTTTAACAATAAATCACAGACTATTGTGCACAATAACACCAGTAAAAGCACTAACATAATTTTCCCAGCAATTTCCATACATACATACAAAAGCAGGATCATTAACACCAGGTAACTTAATTTCGCAGCAATTTCCATACTTTCCCAGTCAAGAACTGCATTACAACTACCATTAAAGAATCCAGTTCAGATTGTTAATAAATAAATCATTCCTCCTATTTTCAGCATGATCATTACGAGAGCAGCCCAATGTGTAGACCAACCAAAAAAACCTCAGTGCGTACAAACATTAGTTGGTCAGATCAATTTTTTTACAGCCATCTCAGTTCAACAACAAAATCAAAGTGCTAATTTCAAGTTCAACTCAATCATTCAGCTTCTTCAATTCAAAAATCGTGGATGACAATCCCTTCACAACCATCCCTAGACCTGCATAAGAACTAGTGATACCGTCCTAATATTTGTATGCAACGACTAACAAAAATCATCTTCAAACTATGAAATATGCTATGAAAGTGAAAAAAATAAAATGTTTCGACTTTACCTTCATATGGTCAGGGACGTAGCCAGGATTTTTAGTTTGGGGGGCGAAAATACGGAGGGTGGAGGGGGGCCACGGGTTCGCCCCCGAAATTTTTTTTTAACTAGAAAAGGATTAAAAACGACACCAAAATAGGCAAGTTAGATTGACTTACCAAAAAGACAATCAGTTTGTCGATAAAAATAATAATATGTTCATCTATGTGTCTAACGCTATACAAATTGAAAACATGAAAATCCAACATTGATTTGTATAGTCCAGGATCACGTTCCAGTGAAGATGAATCGAATTCCTCATTCTGAGGAGAAGAATCAANAGATTAGATGTATAAGCTTCCTCAATTGGGGTGTGGAAATTATTTATATTACAATTGGGGTGAGTTTTCATTTTTCTAATGGGCTAGAACCAATTTTCCTTTATTTTTAATGCAACAACGGGTAATAAATTCATAAATAGGTCATTTGCTTTTGGAAAAAAAAATTTCGGGGGCGAGTAAAAAAAAAAAAAAAATTTGAGGGGGGAGGGGGGGAGAACTGAATAATACATTACAAATTAACTAGAAATAGTGGACCGCGAACAATGTTGGGGGGCGGTCGCCCCCCACCCCTATCTCCGTCCCTGCATACGGTCCATCCATGTTTCATGCTTGCAATGGGCTCTTCGAGTGGTCAATAATGGCGGTTAGGTACTTCGATAACTGATTAACTGGATTTGGGGATTAAGGTTTTCTAAAATTATCTTAATTTAGGCCATCTTCAGTGCTGCACTAAATTTTGTACCATTTTGCACCAAACTTTGCGTCAAACTAAAATTCATCTCCAATCATTACACCAAAACTTACACCAAATTAACAGTGTTTAATCATTTTCTTTTTAATAATTTATTTATTCGAAATATTATTTATTTATTTATTTTAGAAATATATAAATTACTAAATAAATA
>CAIGRF010035725.1:24069-37821 GCA_903798235.1 Fraxinus ornus | reverse complement strand
TTTTTTTTTTTTTTTTTGGTATATATGACTCATATAGAGTGGAACACAGGATTACTGGATCAAAATGATCGATGTCGGAGTGGAGCACCGAACGGAATGGATAGACCATGTCACACTATCATGCCACCAGTGAAATATGGTTTCGAGTATTCAGTTTCTTATGCACTCATTACCGGCAATAGCGATCCTATAACTTTTCAGGATGCCAGTGGTAGTCAAGAGAAAAGTAAATGGAATGATGGAGGAAATTGATCATTGGATAAAAATGATACCTGGGATCTGGTGGAGCTTCTAGAGGGGAAGAAACCAATAGGGTGTAAGTGGGTGTACAAAAAGAAAGAAGCAGTGTCAAAAAAAGAAGGGGAAAGATATAAGGCTCAATTAGTAGCTAAGTGATACACAAAGGAGGGGAGTAAATTATTATGAGATTTTCTCTCCGATCATCAGACAAACTTCCATTAGGATTGTCTTGACAATGGTGGCCAGTTTTGATTTGGAGTTAAAACAGCTAGATGTGAAGACCGCTTTTCTTCATGGTGACTTGGAGCAGATTTTCGTGAAGCAGTTAGAGAGGTTCTTGGAACTAGGAACAGAGAATCTCGTGTGTAAATTAAAGAAGTTTTTCTATGGGCTTAAATAGTCTCCACGGCAATGGTACAAAAAATTCGACTTCCACATGATTCTGATTGGCTACAGTCGCTGTGAGTATGATTGTTGTGTTTATTATAGAGTTCTTGAGAATGATTCATATATTTTCTTGATGTTGTATGTGGATGACATGTTAATTGTTGCTAAGAATGTGAATGATGTAGATAGATTGAAGTCTTTGTTTAGCAGTAAGTTTGACATGAAATATTTGGGACCGACTAAGAAGATTTTTGGTATGGAGATCAACAGAGATAGGAAGGTCGAAAAATTATGGGTATCTCAGAAAAATTGTTTGAAGAAAGTGTTGGAGAGGTTTAGCATGTCCGATGCAAAATTAGTGGGTACACCATTGGTAAATCATTTCAGATTATCTAGTAATCAGTGCCCTAAGAATGAAGAAGAAATTGCAGAGATGTCAAAGGTGCCTTATACCAGTGCAGTGGGATGTTTGATGTATACAATGGTGTGTACTAGACCAGATTTAGCACATGTTGTCAGTGTGCATTTCTAATGCAAGACCAGTGGGTACACCATTGGCAAATCATTTCAGATTGTCTAGTAATCAGTGCCCTAAGAATGAAGAAGAAATTGTAGAGCAGTGCAGTGGGATGTTTGATATGTGCAATGGTGTGTAACAAACCAAATTTAACACATGCTGTCAGTGTGATGAGCAAGTACATGGCTAATCCTGACAAAGAGCATTAGAGAGCTGTAAAGTGGATTTTCAGGTGCTTAAGAGGTACAATAGAGTGTGGGATCATGTTCGAGAGACAACATGATTTTTCAGTTTAGGGATACGTAGATGTAGATTATGCAAGAGATTGTATGACAGAAGGTCACATACATGCTATGTTTTCACACTTGCAGGTGAGCCTATATGTTAGAGATCAAGCAGTCGCTTGTGCCATTATCCACAACTAAAGCCGAGTACATGGCATCAACTAAGGCAGCCAAGGAATCATTGTGGCTAAGAGGGCTTGTCAAGGAGTGCCATCTTCTTAGCAAAGAATCAAATTTATCATGCAAGAACCAAGTACATCGATGTCAGATTTCACAAGATAAGGGAGTTGGTTATTTCAGGAGAATTGTTGCTAGAAAAGGTGCATACCTAAGAGAATGCAGCAGAAATGTTGACAAAGCCAATCACAATGGATAGATTCAAGCATTGCTTGAATTTGATTAGCATCTCTAAGTGTTAGAGATAATGTGTCTCAATCTATTGGTCCCAGATGGTGTGTTTTTCCCAAATCATGTTTGCTTCAGTGTTTTCTCCTAAGAGGTGGATATTTGCCAATGTGAAGATTGTTGTATATATGGTTTATATAGAGTAGAACACATGACTACTTGACCAAAATGGCCGATGCCGAAGTGGAGTGGAGTAAGGGGAGCTGAGCGATAGCATTGGCCTTGTGGGTTTAATTTATTGTTTGTTTGCCAGTGACGCTGAATAGGTTGGGGGCATTAGGTGTATTTTCTTGTACGGGCCCTAGAGTCATGTATGTGCTTGAGCTAGGGTTAGTATAAATATTGATAATATAATCCTATTATTCATATTGAATAAAAATCTCCGCATAGCTCTTTGTGGATGTAGGCACATCGTCGAACCTCATTAAATACTTGTGTTGATTTCTCTATTTCACTTCTCTATTATTTTTGCGCTTAAAATCCAACAATTTTTTAATATGTTCTATGCTCTAGTGCTTAGCTTCTTTTGGGCATCCTGTTGCGGAAGATCTTCAAGAAATATTGAATCCAAGCTCAATTTAATCACAAACGAACACCAATCGAGCTCCACTTGACCCACAACTTTATACACTTCAATTGCCACAAGTTTTCACCCCCACAAAAGAGGAAGATGGTGGTTGCAATATCACAAAGGGAGGAAGAAAAGAGGTACAATGGTTGAACCCTCAACGAACCACCAAGACGGCTACCTCACCATTATCCTCTATTGCACACACAACCATAAACTCATGGCTGGGAAGAAAATGAAAATATATAACTCCAATTTTAGGTCATCCAAATTGCACCAATAATAAGGTAAAAAGGCCACCAATAAACCAAAGCCTAAAACGATAAATGGGCCACAAATCCAATCCAACCATTACTTGGGACACCCACAAATTGTTAGGTCACGAGCAATATTAACTTAATTAAATTGTTTCAAGTGGCCCAAGTTGTTTCCTGGTCGAACCATCACTAAGGTATCGTTATAACTTGTCCAACGTCATTTTAACATCATCGTCTTTATTGGGTGTCAAAAAAACCCAACACATCCGTTACACATCTCAAGCATTTTGAGTGCTAGGCTTCTATTGTCAAGACAAGGTGAGGTTTTGATCTTGGTGTTGACTTGAGTTTCCATTCCAACCTTGTGAGTACTCCTTTTTGCCACATCACTTGATGCTCCCAATGTATCATGTCATTTTTAGGATGTAAGAACTTTCAAATTGTTGAAAAAGTGAATTCAAGAGTTCCTTCTTCTTCTTCTTCTTTTGTTTTTTTTTTTTTAGTAATGGGTATTTAATTATGGTAACGGTGAATTGAAAAGGGTTTTTCCTTATTTTAAGAAATATGTGCTCATAAGATGATAAAAATGCATTGAATAAGTAGTATAATTTGTAAAGCACCAAAACTATGCTAATACAAGAAATTGATTCAGTTCGCTGCCAACACCAGTATCAATACAATTTCTAGTATTATCACATGCTTACAATATCTGTAACTCATTACTTCTATTTAGGTTGTTTTCTCCCTTTATATATGAGAAATAGATAGTTTAAACTTTGACTGGTAAAATCAATCAAATCTAACAACTTCAAAATTTTTTATTCTATTCAATTTTTATATATTATTTTTCTTTAAATTGCTAGAGATTATCTGTGTTTGGAGCTGAGAGATAGCTGAGCTGCTTGTTCCTTAAGAATATGAATCTATGGATTCTTAGAACAAAGGTGGATGGAATGTGGGCTCTATAAACATTTACAAGAATTCTTTTTCTTTTTTTAAATTCAAATAGAACAATATTATTAAGGACAATTATCGCGAATAAATGGTGAAAAAAGAATCAGAAGACTATGATTCCAATTAAAATGGAATTAATAAGAAAAGAGGCAAGATGGTAGCCCATCTCGAGGATAAAGCAACAAGAACCACATCTTACATTCTTTAAAAGTGCTCTAATATCTAACAAAATCTAATTGTTTAGATAAATATCACAATTGGACTATGGTCAACACTCAAGGCATCACATTCAACCACACCCCACATGAAGACATCACGTCCCCACAAAAATTGCCCGGCCCATAATCTAGTTCTGCAACATCCTATGGGGAGAAAAGAACCCAATGGCCAGGAGTACAGTGGTGCCACATAGCCGTTGTAAATCCCCACACTAATCCCAATGAATCCATTCTACATGGAAAGATCAATGGACCATATTTTTTATTGTAATAGAAGAGCATAAGAAATTTCTAGTAAGTAATTTTTTTGCATATCTCACTATAAACTTGCACTATGACTGACAAACTAAATGAAAAGCACGACGTCTAAAAAACTATACGCACTGTGACTTTACTTGATAATCGTATAACAAGATTATTGCTAGTATTCCATCGGCAACCATGTGTATATATAAGTGACATCATGGCGTGATCTACAGAAATATGAAATCAACATAGGTTCCGCGTTGTGATCCCCTTATTTTTATAAAGCACAATTATGTTCTCCTNAAAAAAAAAAAAAAAAAAAAAAAAAAAAAAAAAAAAAAAAAAAAAACTAGATTTCATTCTTTATTTTTAGTTTTATATAAATTTAGGAAGAAAAGAAAAAATGTGTTGGCTATTGTCTTAAAAAAACTTTAATGCATTAATTATATTCCTACGACCCATTAACAAAAAAGCACAAATCACAATTTTGAATTTGAAAGAAAAGAAATCAAGATAGGTTTATATAAATTTTTCTTTGGTTGCAAGTTTGTTTTTTAGAAGTCAATGTATTTTAATCTTAAGATTTTGTAATAGCTCAGCACACATTAATGAACGTGTAATCAGTTTTTTAGATGTGGATCTGGTATCGAATTGAAAAGTTGAAGACTCAAATAGACTAGGATTCACTTAAATGAAGGTACACTACGAGACCATAAATGCAGGTAGAGTTCTCTAGGGGTAGGCTAACGTCATCTCGTGACACCTATTATAAAATATAAAAATAGCCTTTTTGTAATTTGTACAGTGCTTCCATAGTTTGGGTGGATATCGATATCAAATCACAGGTATGCTTTCTAATGTGCATACGATTTGAATTTTTAGTTCATTAGTAATGCTTGAGTGTTTCTGTAAAAACACTGTTTAATAACAAATAATTCTTCATAATTTTTTGTTGCTGGTGGCCAATTTGAATTATCAGTATTAAGTAGTTTTATCACTTCGAATTTCTATTTTTTTTTTTAGTAATTAATTTGTTATTTTTGTTTCTTTTGTGTGCACTGGATGAAATTATTTTGTAGGGCTTATGCCTAGCTATCCAATAAATTCTCATTTTTTAAAAAAATAGTTGCATATGCATTGGAATGAAAATGAATTTTGTAAAATAAATTCTCAGCCCTACTTTCTGTGATAAGCCTGGTTTTCCCGTGAATCCAGATTTCAAAAATCGAAGGGAACAATAAAAATTATCTTTTATTAATCATTTTTTTCTACTCTATGTGTAGATAGGTTGCATATGATCGAACATAGAAAAACATTTAGGAGGCTTTTATTGAATTTTATATTTTAGAAATAAAAAGTTCATTGGATGTATCATTATTACAACTTACCAAATTGACACCATTAATTTTAATTGAAGTTTATCAAAAAATGATTATTAACTATAATTTTGAATTTTCCAGCTATGATCCACTCATAATTTCTTGAACTCTTGTAGATTCTTTATTTATAGTCCATTGTCATCATATATTATCCATTTTCAAGTTCTTTTGCTCTATTTGTTATTGCATTATTTATTTTTTACCCTCTGTGAACCAAGACCATTTATCACATCCGAAAATTTGTGAACTTGGTTTGTAAAGGATACACATGGAGGCTGATAAGCACGCAAATTCTTTGGAAGAACAGCGTGAACCTGAATGGGTGCTAGCCCTTGAAGCTTTAAAGGGCAAAGTGCTACAACCTCCCAGGCATAATGGAATGATTGTGCAATATTTCACTATCAATGCTGGAGAGGTTTATTCCATTTACTTTTATCTTAATTTGTTGTTGAAGTATTTTGTTTACATAACTATCATAATTTTTATTAGAGTTAATTGTTTAAATTTTTTATTTATATGAATTCGTTTTTAGCAAGTGACTACGAAATCAAAGAGACTCATTTTCAAAAATCTTAAAATAATAGGTTCCAATAACTAGATTTATTCGGGTACCTTTTTCTTATTAGTGTATATATCACTGTGTTATTCACATGCTGAAGTTTTGAAGAAGATTTCGGCCTTGCTATTTCATTATAACATAAATATTTTAGCTATTTTTTTTGCCGTTTCATTGTTGGGGTTTGAGCTTTTGGATTTAGTCTTGGTAGACTCTTATGAAGAAATCTTTTTGAATGCACACTACGATATGAAGATCCAAATTTAAACATTGTGCTAAGGTCTTGAGAAATTTGAATGCATTCGGGGTGAAATAAAGAAAGATTAAGCGATGCTCATTGACAACAAAAAATGGTTTCCATCGTTGCTTCTATTGACTCTTACTTTCCTTATATCTGTTGTTTGATGCCAATAATTTGTTGGTGGAAGGCTTCATTGACAAAAAATTCCTAAGTGATGGATCTGCTCAAATATTTTTCTTCACGAAATGAAAACCTCCATTATCTCTAATGGGGCTATATATTCTTCTAGTTAATTAATAGTACTTTCCAAGCACATCAAGGTACAGGGGAATTCAATTTGAAGGCCAAATAAATGGTGAGGATGTACCACAGGAATAAAATCTTATCTCGGCTAAAGAAGGAGATAGTATCGAGTTTATAAGGAAAGTTGACCACTCTACCTATGTCAACCCCCTACTTTGACAGCGTTAGAGGAGAAACATAATAATGACAATGAAGACATTCTTGTAAAGGTGTGCACTTCTCTTGATCTCTAGTTGGCCAAGTTTTGTTGTACAAATTTTTAGTTTTCCCTCCTTCCTCTAGGCCAACACAATAACATTTTGCGTCACATGAACCAATTGAGCCTGCCTGTTGTGCAAGACAAGTAGTCCCCCATTTATCAGGATGTCCATGACTACAAATTAGGAGAGCTCCAATGAATAGGTACGAATATTAGGTGGGATCAAACCTATACACGCGACCCTCCCTTATTTGAGTAATGGGTGGCATTGTCAAATATGTCAAATGTGGGCTGAGAGAATGGGTCGTGCCATCCTTGTCCTCCAAACATTCTTGAGGATATAATATAGGATAATTAAACTAAATATGTAATTGTTGTACTAACAAACTATTTTAGAATTCTTCATGCATTGTGTTCTACTATCTTGTTGACAAAATTTCTTGCAGGTTTCCAAGATTTCTTCTTGTACTTGAGATTTGAAACTTTGGAAGAATTAACCTTAAATTATCCATGTTCAATTTATTACCTTGATATATGAAAAAAATGTTGAGAAAACATTGTAGTAGTTATTATTTTTTAGATCTGATTTTTGGATATAGCCCATAGTTTCTTTCCCTCTGCACTAGAAATATTTTCTGCGGAATATTGGGTTCCTTATTTGGTGGATTTGGCTTGGTTCAAAAACTTTTTCAGTAGCACCTCAAACTAGTTTCCCTATTCAGCATGGGTGAACCTGTAATTTGTTGAAAAGTTAAATTAAAAAAAATTAATTGAACAATTTGCAACTTCAAGCGTACTTTTATAATAATTGCCGGTATATTGTCAATTGGAATCTTCATCCGAAAACTACTGATTAGTCACAATATGCGATTCACGCTGTCTTTGATAAAACTATAATTTTCGATGCATAATTTATTGTTGTTATACTTGTAGGAAATTAAAGGAAAAATATTGTCGTATGTTGGGGAACTCAAGAATTGTCCATTGTTTGAAGGCATCTCTCTCAGGGGCAACATTTTGACTGCAACAGGCCAAATCTCCCGCCCCACAATTAATATTCAAGGATCAGATACGTCATTCGAGGTAATTTGATTACTTCTTCTTAGTCTGGATTTTTCTGTTTTTTTTGGACTTTGAAGCTAATATTTTAGATTCAATACAGGGAATGGTTTTTAATTAACTAAACATGTTTCTCTTCGGAAGATCCATATGATCTATTATTAATGAAAGGAAGTAGAAAGGACTTACGTGGAGAGCTTAATGCTAGACTTACGTAAAATAACTTATGAAACACGATATATATATACTTGAAGTGAAGTTGGGAAGCAACACCTCAATCAAATGACCCGTAGTACAAATAAGCAACCCAAAAACCTAAACTTACATGCGATCTAGACATAATTCTAGAGATCATCCTCCCCGAGGCTTCTTTCAGTTACAACTGCAAAATCAGATGCAACTACAAAATCAAAATTCCAGTTCTCGAATCTACTCCAAAGAATGTCTTCAAAACTTGAAAAAAAAAAAAAAAGATTTAGCCTCGGATCCGTTGGCTGATCTATAAATAATTATAAATTATTTATAAATAGTCGAATTTCATTTTCACGCACCCCAATGGACGTACAAGTACTATCCACTACTTATTTACATCTATTTATAAATTAAACCGTTTATAAAATTATTTCCAAATGAAGGCTTATTTTTTTTTCATGCAACGACCACAGATAACTTTTCTTTATCATGCATAAAATGACCTAGCTAAGAGTTGATTACTTTTGTGGCAGGGATCATACGAAGTCATCAAACTTTTGGGCTTTTACTCAATTCCAAAGGAGGGTGTTGTGGAGTTTATTGAAAATCTGGTGTTAACTTTTTCTGTGGTTGGGGGTGTTGTTTACGGCGGTCCTGTGATGGGTGAATTAATTGCACACAGTCCTATTCAGGTTTGTTTTTGCCCTTATCTGCTGCTTTTTTCGTTCTAATATCTTTTCGGGTTATTTTAATTATTTAATTTATTAATCCTTGATGTCTAATTAGTTGCTCTAGGAGGTTATTTGAGTGAGTCATAACATGGCAGTTCAATTTCAGGTTGTGCTGGGCAGTTATGAATGCGACAATACAGAGTAGAGCAAATCTTTCAGCATCAACTCCTTGAACTATATTTGAACTGTCTTACAAACTATTTTTGGATTAATTTTTCTGATTTTAGTATGTCTTCTTAATAAATTTTTCCGTTTCATTGGTGAAGACAATCCAAGTTGGTGATTTGAATTGTTGTTTTACTAATCTGCTGCTGGTTTATTTTTGTTATAAATGTGTGATACCTTGACATCTGGTGTTGAATTTTAATTAAAAATTATAGCAGTCAATGCAAGCAAAAAAACTTGAGTAATTGTGAGACTCGGTAATCGAAGACATATGGCATGACTGGCCAACTTCAATTTATTTAGAAAATTTTACAGCGTGGCTCTAATAATTGCCCACATCTTTTTGTCTGATTAATTTCTTAGTAGGTTTTGTGTTTTTGTTCTTAGCTTCTTCTGGGCATCCTTCACACTGCCCAAGCATTTCGAGTGCTAGGCATTTGTCGTCAAGACAAGCAAAGGTTTTGATCTTGGTGTACTGACTTGAGTTTCCATTTCAACGTTGTGAGACCCCCTTTTCTCCACGTCACTTGATGTTCCCAACGTATCATGTAAAAACTTTCCCATTGTTGAAATAGTGAATTGAAGAGTTCCTTCTTCTTCTTCTTTATTTTTTTTTTGGCAACGAGTATTCAGGTATGGTATGGGTGAATTGAAAAGTGTTTTACCTTATTTTAAGCAAAAATGAGCTCATAAGATGATGAAAACGCACTGGATAAGTATAATTTGTAAAGCATCAGAACTATGCTAATACAAGAAATAGATTCAGTCAGCTGCCAACACCAGTATAGATACAATTTCTAGTATTATAACATTACAATATCAATAGCCCATTACTGCTATTTAGGTTGTTTTTACTCTTTACACATGAGAAATAGATGGTTTGAACTTTGACTAGTAAAATCAATCAAATTTAACAACTTCAAAATTTCTTATTCTATTCAATTTCTATAGATTATTTTTCTTTTAATTCCTTGAGATTATCCGTGTTTGGAGCTGAGAGATAGCCAAGCTACTAGTTCCTTAAGAACATGAATCTATGGATTCTTAGAACATAAGTAGACAAAACGTGGGCTCTATGAACATTTACAGCAATTCTATTTTTTTTTAAAAATTCAAATAGAACAATATTTTTAAGGGCAATTATCACGAATAAATGGCGAAAGAAGAACTGGAACACTGTCGTCCCAATCAAAATGGAACTAGTAAGAAAAGGGGCAAAATTGTAGCCCCATCTTGAGGATAAAGCAACAAGAAGCACATCTTATGTTCTTCATCAACATCGCTTTAATATCAACAAAATCCAAATGTTTAGAGAGATCATAATTGGACTATCGTCAACACTCATGGCATCACATTCAGCCACATCCCACATGAATAGATCGCATCCCCACAAAAAATGCCAGCCATGTTCTAGTTCTGCAACATCCCCCAATGTTAGGGAGAAGTACTGTGCTTCCCATAGTGGTTGTGAATCCCCACACTAATTCCAACGAAGGCATTCTAAGCTGGAAGATCAATGGACCACGTTTTCTTTAGTAATAGAGGAAAGACAGAGCATAGAAAATTTCTAGAAAGTGGTTTTTTGCGTTTCTCACAATAAACCTTGACTAACAAACAAAATGAAAGCACAATGTCTAAAAAACTGTATGCACAAAATGTGACTCAACTTATAATTGTATAAAAAGATTATTGCTTCCATTCCATCAGCAATCGTGTGTATGTATAAGTGAAATCACGGAGTGATCTACAGGAGAAAAAAGAAGAAGAAGAAATCAATCAAATTTGCACGCCGTAATGGCATGGATTCATTATATATTTTCCTTGGAATTTCGTAAATCCATTGAAATTTGCATCACAAAATATAATACATTTCATTTTTATTTTCAGTTTTATATAAATTTAGGAAGAAAGGAAAAATGTGTTGGCTATTGTCTTATTTAACTTTATAATATTCATATTCTTGAATTTATAAATTTTACATACAATTTTGAAATGCATTAATTATACAACTACGACTAGTTTAAAAAAAAAAACACAAACCAAAATCTTGAATTTGAAAAAGAAGAAATCAAGATAGGTTTATATTAATTTTTCTTTTGTTGCACGTTTGTTTTTCAATGTGTTTTTATCTTAAGGTTTTGTAATAGCTCAACACACATGATAAGCACGCAGTAGTGAACACGTAACCAATTTTTTAGATGTGGATTTGGTATTGAATTGAAGAGGCGAGGAATAAAAAAGACTAGGTCTAACTTCAATGAAGTACAACACGAAACCATAATGCAGGCGGAGTTTTCTAGGGGTAGGCTAACATCATCTCGTGACCCTTGTTATAAAATATAAAAACAGCCTTTTTGTTATTTGAACAACGCTTCCATAGTTTGGGTGGATATCAAATCACTGGTATGCTTTCTAATGTGCCTACTATTTGAATTTTTAGTTCATTATTAATGCTTGAGTATTTCTGTAAAAACGCTATTTAAGAACAAATAATTCTTCATTATTTTTTTATTGCTGGTGGCCAATTTGAATTATCAGTATTAAGTAGTTTTTTCACTTCAAAAATTTCTATTTTTTTGAGTAATTAATTTGTTATTTTTGTTTCTTTTGTGTGCATTGGATGAATTTTTTTTAGGGCTTATGACTTGCTATCCAATAAATTCTCATTTTTTTATAAAACAGTTGTATATGCATTTGAATGAAATGAATTTTCTAAAATAAATTCTCAGCCCTACTTTCTGTGGTAAGTCAGTAGTTTGGTTTTCCTGTGAATCCAGATTTCGAAAATTCGAAGGGAACAATAAAAATTATCTTTTATTAATCAAACTTTTTTTTTTCCTACTCTTGGTTTATATTTACCATTTTAGTATAGCTAGGTTGCATATGATCGAACATAGAAAAAAAATAAATTTAGGACATGAATGGCTTTTATAGAATTTCATATTTTAAAAAACAAAGATCTCATTGTATATATCATTATTACAACTTACAAAATTGCATCATTAACTTTAATTGCAGTTTTTCAAAAATTGATTATTGACTATAATTTTTGAAACTCCAGCTATGATCCACTCTTAATTTCTTAAACTCTTGGAGATTCTTTACTTAGGCCATGTTTGACTCCCATTATTTTAAAATGAATTTTTTCTCAAACTCATTTTCAACTACACATTCTAATAATAAAATATTTTTCATGTAAACACAAAATATTTTCATATTTTTTAACCACACTCCTCAAAAATTCACTATTATAAAACTTATTTTGATGAAATAATGGGCATCAAAAGGAGGCTTAATAGTCCATTGTTATATTTCCCATTTTCAAGTTCTTTCTCTCTATTTGTTGTTCCCCTGTGAACCATGCCCAATTATGACTTCTGAGAATTTTTCAACTTAGTTTGTAGAAGATACACATCGAGGCTGATGAGCATGCAAATTCTTTGGAATAACAGCGTGAACCTGTATGGGTACTAGCCCTTGGCGCTGTAAAGGGCAAAGTGCCACAACCTACCAGGCATGATGGAATGATTGTGTAATATTTCACTATCAATGCTCTAGAGATTTAATCTATTTTATTTTTATTTTTATTTTTTTTTGAATTATTTTGTTTACATAACTATTATAATTTTTATTATAGTTAATTCTTTTGGTTTAAGTTTTTTTATTTATATGAATTCGTTTTAAGCACGTGGCTATGACCTCAAAGAGACAAATTTTTCAAAATTTTAAAAAATAGGTTCCAATAACTAGATTTATTCAAGTAGCATTATTCATGTTCAACTTTTTAATTTGTTTTTCGCAAAAATAAATGTACTATTTTGTACACACATAAATAAAACATAAAAAAATAAAGTGACAAGAAAAAAAAATTATATGCAAAACTTTCTTTTTTTTGTTAACAGCAGAATTTTTTCTCATTCACCAAAAAAATATCTATATTTTATATTTGTACATGTATGTGGTTTGTGTGAATCTGTCTATTTTATGTGTGTATATATGTGACACACCATGGACTGCTAAATGAATGCAGTCACCCTAGTTTTTCTTTTATTTTGAAAAGAAAACGAGAATAACACGTGTTAGGAAAAGCAAAACACAATCAACCTAGTTATTCGAAACTATGGTAAAGTGAGCATGGCTATGGGCAGCCATGTTTCATGAACGTGGTATGTAACAATCATGTTGTGCACCAACTTCATCTGAGAGAGTGAGAGGGATACAATATCTGTAAAATTCTTGCATTTGGTGCAAATAGATGCACAGGAGCTAAGCCATGAAACCATGTTGGGCATCTGAATCTACCTCTTGCAACTAGTAACCTTTATCCCTAGCAAACTGAAGGGCGGAAGGAAGGGAAAGACATTCAGCTTTCACTGAATCGAACACACCCCTGACTCTTACTGAGCTGACTGCCATCACCAAACCAACATGATCCCTGAAGATAATTCCTATCCCACTGAAGCCCTCCTCAGTTCTAACTGCTTCATTGACATTGAGTTTTTATTGACCTCCTGAGGAACCTTCCAAGAAATGTTTCGAATCCAAGCCCTCCCATACAACAGGGGGTTGGGCTCAATAGACCAGAACATCAGGCTGTTGCTTCTTCCAACAGTGATGCATGTTCACGAAAATATTTGTTCGTTTTAAAACCACCGCAAGTGTACGGTTCGTTACAAGTAATAAAGTGAAATTGAAAATTTCGAATATCGTTCCCATAAAGATTGAACTAATTTGATTCTAATTACCAAACCTTAACCGAATCTATAGAATTTTTATGTGAATGTGAGGAATTGTAACTAAAATAAATTATATATGTAACTTAACTAAATTTTACCAACTAACTAAATGCAA